>CAJNIZ010046438.1:30027-51343 GCA_905231905.1 Symbiodinium pilosum | reverse complement strand
TTAATTTAAGTGACTATATTGGGGGAACCCTATTATTTACTGTATATACCCATTATGGTAACTTAATTTAAGTTCCTTAACAGCAACCCAGTTGCTGATATCATCGTTCATGGTGTCTGCCACCTCGTCTTGGGTTTGGGGGGTTTAGGGTTTAGGATTTGGGGTTTAGGATTTCGGGTTTAGGGTTTGGGGGTTAGGAGGGCTTAGGAAGGTCTAGAAGGTTTAGGATTTAGGGTTTAGGGTTTAGGGTTTGGGGGTTAGGATTTAAGGTTTAGGATTGAGGGTTTTAGGGTTTGGGGGCTAGGAAAGCTTAGGAAGGTTTAGAGGGTTTAGGGTTAAGGATTTAGGGTTTAGAGTTTGGGATTAGGAGAGCTTAGCAAGGTTTAGAAAGTTTAGGGTCTAGGATTTAGGGTTCAGGATTTAGGGTTTAGGATTTAGGGCTTAGGATTGAGGGTTTAGAGTTTGGGGGTTAGGAGGGCTTAGAAAGGTTTAGAGGGCTTACGGTTTAGGACTTAGGGTTTAGGGTTTGGGGATTAGGAAGGCTTAGGAAGGTTTAGAGGGTTTAGGGTTTAGGATTTAAGGTTTAGGGTTTGGTGGTTAAGGGGGTTTAGGAAGGTTTAGAAGGTTTAGGGTTTAGGATTTAGGGCTCAGGATTTAGGGGTCAGGAGGGTTTAGGAAGGTTTAGAGTAGGACGGTTTAGAGGATTTAGGGTTTAGGAGTTGGGGTTTAGGATTTCGGGTTTAGGGTTTGGGGGCTAGGAGGATTTAGGAAGGTTTAAAGGGTTTGGGGTTTAGGAGGGTTTAGGGTTTGGGGGTTTAGGAGGGTTTAGGAAGGTTTAGAGGGTTTAGGGTTCAGGATTTGGTGTTTAGGATTTAGGGCTTAGGATTTAGGGTTTAGGATTTAGGGTTTAGGGTTTGGGGGAAAGGAGGGTAGGAAGGTTTAGAGGGTTTAGGGTTTTGGGGTTTGGGGTTTAGGAGGGCTTTGGAGGGTTTAGGGTTTACGGTTATCATCGCCACCTCCCCTCATAGGTGTACATGTGGGGAACCCCTGTTTCAAAAAAACAAGCATCTTTTTGGAGTACGGGGGGGTTTCTCACCATAAGAGTACCCCGCGAAATCAGAGCGTATATTTGGGAAGTGCATATTTTTTGAGAAACTAAATTCTTATGAGAAGGTCCTTCTGGGTCTGTCATACGGCTACATGGCATGCACACATGATGTTAACCAAAAAGTATTGTTGGTATGCTCATTGCCCACACACAACGAAGGACCCCATAAAACCTATACCCTAAACCCTAAACCATTCCTTGGATGGGAACTTCCGATCCTTTTTCGCGCCTCTAAGGTCCTGTACAGCACCATAAACACGTGCAAATCCCCATGTATCCCTATCACCCCCAAACCCTAGATCCCAAGAAAGCTTGGTTCCAGATACCCTCTATCCAAACCTTTCTGACCAAGCAAGGTCCATAAGCGCTCTCAGATGACAGCAGCAGAATTTCGCAATACTGCTAGCAACATTGTCCGCTTTACGTCCTTCTAAAATCATGGTCACATGCACGCTAACACCCTGTTCTAAGTAGTTCCACCCCAGGTTTCTCATACCATCCTCTCTCAAGTCAGACCTTCATGACTCTAATGGTCCGCATGCCTCAACCTTATCTTGCACCCGTTAGGGTTTTAGGGTTTAGAGTTTAAGGTTTGAGGTTTATTTTTTAGGGTACACTGTACGAGGCTATCATGGTAGTAGGTAGCTGGGCAACTTCAAGGTCCATAGACTCTTGTTTGATCAAATGCTTTAAACCCTATACCCTGAAAGGCAAACCTACTGGGTTGCTGTTCAGGAACTTAAATCAAGTTACTATAAAACGGAAACCCTTTTATTTACTATATACCCATATGCTGGTAACTTAATTTACGTTCATTAACAGCAACGCAGTATTCCCTGACCACTATGATAAGCAAACCGCATTATTGACTACATATTATATATCCTAAACCCTAAACCCCAAAACCTTATCAAAGTGTATTGGGGGCCTAGATCCATGCTTGGGCCCATGCATCCATACGCCACTGGCGGAGCCTTCGGCCACCCTCCTGTGAAGAACTTGCAAAGTGTAGCTCAGCGTATTCCCCCCCCTTTGAATAGGAAAGCTCAAGGCTATAGTCCCTCTGAAGTAGATATAATATTAGGGTGAACTAGGGATCATGGAAAAGAAAATGGAAACTACTATTTAAGGTTTAGGGGTATAGTCCCCCTTAGGTAGATAGAATATGGGGTATGTGGGGATCTTATTATGATGTACCCAAAGCCATATTCCATCTACTTACGGGGGATTGTAGTATGACAGCTTAGGGTTTAGGGTGTACGGCTTGAACATATATGGACACCTTGATATGGATATCATTAACCCGTGTGCTCACTCACTACAGCATTAGTGGGCGGGGGATCACTAGAGTTGCCGGGATGGAAGGGAAGGTATACAAGTATGGTATGCCAGCATTATTCCTGAGATTTAGGTATATAAGGTCATGCAAGAGCTTGTCCGTCAACGGCAGCACAACTCTAGCATAGTGCAACCCTTCAGCCCTTCGGCAAGCCTTTTAAAGGAGGCTTTCTTTCGAGAAAGATTTGCTTCAGGGGTTGGGTTGTGGGGCTCCATTTCATTTGTCCACCCTGGATCCGTAAACCCTGCCGCACGTCCTGCTTGAGGCCAACCAAACGGAAATTCGTCGCCTGAGATACCAGCTTTCCCATAGCCAGAGAGATGCCAGAAGGTCCCAAGTGGCAGTAGTGACCAGTGTCCTTGCTGTGGGGTGAAGGGTTTGGGGTTTGGGCTCCCAATTCGGGATTTGGGGTTACATAGTCAGCTACACTACAGCGCGACGTTGCGAACCTTAACCCTGTATGCCAAAAACGGCAGTGCATTCAAAGGCTACCAAATTGATCGCGAAGATAAGCTACCGTCCTGGGGCTGTTACGAGAAGACCTGTAGTTTAGGGTTTAGGGTTTAGGGTTTAGGGTTGGTCTTGGGAGAACCCTAAACCCTAAACAAAAACAAAAGCTTAATGAACATTTTACGCGACCCCCTCCAAGTCCGGAGCTGAACCCCCAAGCGTAAATCCTAAACCCCAAAGGAAAAGCCAAGGTACACCCATCTGCTCCAAGAATGCTCGGGAGCCTCCTGTCAGTCTTTTGAAATGGGTATACCCTTAGGGACCCTGGGGAAAATTGTGGTGAATCTTCTGGTTCCTCTCATAGGCATCCAAAGAACAATGTTCACAACCTCTAGACCCTAAACCCTAAAGCTAGCCCTATACCCTGTACCTAAAGTTAGCCCTATACCCTACGCCCCAAAGTTAGCCCTATACTCAAAACCATAAGGTTCAACAACCCCTATATAATATGGTAGTTTCCCTTTTATTTTCCATTATCCCATTACGACCCCAGTAGCTACCCTAAACCCTAAACCCTAAACCCCAAACCCTAAACCCTAAACCCCAAACCCTAAACCCTAAACCCTAAGCCCTGGGGTTTTCTTGAGAACCTCGTGCCTTTTACGACATCGATCTGGTCCTGTAGCGGGTGCATCTCAAAGTGCTTCTTGGCAACACGCAAGCCCGGAAAGACCAGGGCATCCTTTTTAGGGTTTAGGGTTTAGGGGTTTAGGGTTTAGGGTTTAGAGTTTAGGGGTTTAGGGTTTAGGCTTTAGGGTGTTTGGGTTAGCCTTTAGGGATTAAGGTGAGCTTGGAGTTTAAGTTTTAGGGCTGGGGGTCTAGCCTTTAGTTTAAGCGTCCCGTAGAAGTGCTGCATCTTCAGGCTGTTCAGGGCTATAGACTTTCTAGCGCAAGGGCTGGCAAGGAGATCACAGGAAGTGTCTGACTTTCGCACTGGAGGCTTCGAAGCAGTTGTTTTGAATTTCACAAAACGCTAACCAAGTACCCCACTAAACACAGTTGCGCAGAACCCAAGCCCAAATATTCAACCCTGACTTGCCGGTTCTTTGTATGGGACAATCCCTACACAAAATATTTCTCTATTCCCTAGTAAGAACCAGTAAGCTGAACCCTAAACCAAAACCCAAATCACATATGAGCTATAGTCTTAACTCCTAGTATCCCCCTAACTAACCCCTTTGAAACTCCACTTTAAAGTCCCCTCTGTAACCCCTTTTAAGGAGTTTAGACCCGAAACCCTAAACCCCAAACCCTAAACCCTAAACCCCAAATCCTAAATACTAAGCCCTAAATCCTAAGTCCTAAACCCTACACTCCATATAACAACCCTTTAAAGAGTATAGACTACAGCGCACATGGAGTGGGGGAGAGCGACCTCCGTCCACCTCTTCAAAGCCGTAGGGTTCGTGCCGTTGTGCATCACGATGCCCGGCAGGTGCATGTAGGGCCCCAGAGATGACATGACCTGGGAGCTTTTCAAAATACAGGGTTTAGGGTGTTAGGGTTTCGTTTAGGGTTTAGGGTGTTAGGGTTTAGGCTTTTAAGCCCTAAGGGAGGCAAAGATCTGGTATTTGGGGGTTTGAAGGACAAGGCTCTAGAGACTCTTTCGGAGGGGTATGACATTTGACAAGCATCCACTGGAGGCTTCAGAAGGGGAAATAAAGGTAGGTAATCCCTGACATTAAACCCTAAACCCTAATTTTCCTTAGGAAGTACGCAAAAATGTTAAACCATAAACCCACCCTGGCTGATTCCTAATCCTACCTTCTCTACCTATAAGTTATCAACCCTAAACCTAAACCCTAAATCCTAAACTATGAGCTAGTTTAGGGTTTAGGGTTTAGGGTTTATGGTTTAGGGTTAGATTTTTCAAAAAGCCGGTGGCCTTCTTGTCCAAGTCGGCCTGTCGCAGTCAGGGACGTCACTCTCCCAAACAAGGAGCTTAACATCCCTTAACAGGACAAGGAACCTAAGAGGGCCAGGTAGTTTTCTGTTATCTTTGACCATATGTTGGGCTTATGGGGTGTCTTACCAAGACAATGAAGGCACGTTCCTCGCAAGCACAGCAAAGCCCACTCCCCTCAACCCCCCTCAGATATTTCAAGCCCGTTGACCAAACTTGAACCACCCACAATCAGACTAATCGTGAAATTAGTCATAGTAAATATATGAATAGAAATAAAAAGCATAGCAATAGTAGTAATAATATTAAGAATAATAGTAATAATGGTCCAGTAATATAGTAATAATATTAAGAATGATAGTAATAATGGTCCACCTGCATCTCCGCTTCAGTAACACCAACTCCCCACACCTTGGCATGTGAGCAGCGTTTGCTGGTGCCTTGAACCACGTGGAGGATTGTCAAAATTATGGTCGCTTTTTGGGTCCCTGTTATAATACGGGGCCTAATACGGGGCCTAATTTAGGGGACCCAAAAAGGGACCATAATGTTGACAATCCCCCAAGTAAGATTGCTCTGTTCTTGCAAGACCTTAAGCCACTTAAGCCCCAAATGCGTCCATCACCTGTTAAATGGACCTAGGAATACCACCATTGGAAAAAACTCCTACTTATGTAGTGGTACCCTAGCAACAAGGGTGAGGCAAAAATGCGGGCACACCTCAAGCATACGTGAAGAAGCTCCTACCTTCTGATTTTCCACTAACACAACCGAAAGGATAATATGATCGTGCGATTGGACATTTCATGGGTCTATATAGGAAATGTACTACTTAATTTTCTTGAGGGTCTTCTCCCTTCCCCATAAAGGGTTGTGAACTGGACAAGGTGCCCTAAACCTTAGACCCCACTCGGGTCAGACATGCATTATACTTAAGGATTAGTGGGTCTGAATGGAATGGGAGGATGCCTGATAGACCGAGATGCTTTGCCGACACTGCGCGGCGAAACCATACTTAGGGGGCTGTAGCGGCGTAGCAACTCAATCTCTACTTATCACCCCTAGACCCCAGCTATACTGAAACTAAACCTCGAAGTATCCTACCCAGAACTAACATGGAACCCCAAAGAGCGCCTTATCGCCCTATAGAAAATGGTTGCCTTAAACCCTAATTCTCAACAAGAAAGGGATTCTATGGGGACAAAAAGGTATGTAGGGTATGTTGGAGTAGATGAGGATGTTTAAGGAATTTATGCCTTAGGAAGGGCAATCATGGCAAATGCGACAAAGCCTATCAGTGTCACTGAAGTTTATCTCTGCGCTACTTTGCGTAGAATTGTCGGCGGTCATGCGTGGCATCAGAAAAATCTGTTGATGAAATGTACTCATGATTGCAAACTTCTCACCCTAAACCTAGACTCCAACTGCGAACCCCAAACCCAAAACACCGATTCAGGCCATTCCCTCTCTCTGTCCCCCTTCCCTCCATCTCCTCACTCTCTCTCTCTCTCTCTCTCGCTCACGCAATCAGTCTTTCAACTACTTTACGTCAACATTTACCCCAACAGCACAGTTGACATTATGCCTTATGGTCCCTCTTCATGGGTGAGGGGATCAACCTCCGCCAGGAAAGGCAATTTTAGGGCCGTGTACTTTCGAATATCAAACGAGACGTCAATCCTAAATCCTAAACCCCAGGAAGGTTCAGTGGCGGCACTAAATTGGGAGGAATCCTCTGGTTGCTATAGAGCTACGCCCACTGAGTGCACACCCAAAGAAATTTATCGACCCCCTCAAGTAAATAGAATTTGGCTTTGGGTATATTATAATAAGATCCCCATATACCCCATATTCTATCTACATACGGGGGACTATAAGATGGGGCCCCAGTGGGATTATCAGCACGCTATGGGGGGAACATGTTGAAAAACTCCCGGAGGAGAATCTTAGAAGCCCCGAAGTGAGCTGGGTTTTTGGTCGGTGGTTGCACGGTTTAGACTTTATGGCTTAGGCTAAGATTTTGTTCTTCTTGTCAAATTCATAACACCAAAAGGAAAACAGGATCTTTCCCTAGGTTGGGGACTGTAGCATCCCCCCTTAACTTTCACCGTTTACATTGGATGATAATGCTAGTACTGATACCACGAATGACCATGATAATTAATAAGCATACAAGCAGAATAACCTAAATGCAATTACTACTCCTTGTTACTATAAAAACTGGGCCTACTAAGTATTCGATTTTTTCCTGCTACAACTAGTCTTACCATTGCTGATGATTTTGCAACTATTCCTAGCGCAATTGGGCACCTGGACCGTAAAACGCTATGGACCTGGGCCAGATATCTGTTACGTGTACACGCTAAGAGGGTCTGGTAACCCCAACCGCAAAAAGCAAGACCCTACCATAATCATGTGATAGTTATGGGATCCAAACTTTCGAGGGTGGGCACAGCAAATTAGCGCGGTGCCTGAAAGAGGAGCCACAAAGAAGCCGTGGCTTTTGAATCCCTGCCATTGCCACACTTGAAAACGATGCGAAACACACGAGGCACAACAACAGGTGAGTAGTGTTTATCTTGATGGTTGAACCTAATAAGATTATATTCCTTATATAAAATACTATACCCCAAAAGGAGGATATAATCTTACTCCATATTGGGTACCCTAGTATCCCCAAATAAAATACTACCCAATTATGGATTACAGGATTGCAACCGCAGACCTCGAGATCCCTGTGACTCCTGCAGGCTCATCCCCTCTAAGGTGGGACTTTGAAAGAAATGCGGCAACTAAAAGGAACATTACAGGGGCCTAGATAACCACCAATATCCTGTTCAATTCCGTTTGAACTACGCTATAACCAACATCCATATTGGTAGTCCTTAGGCGCCTACCGTATATCATCAGCGCCCAGAGTAGGGTTTAGGATTTAGGGTTTAAGGTTCGGGGTTTAGGATTTAAGGTCTAGGACTGAGGGTTTAGGGCCCTTGTGCTTTGTTTGCAGCTTGGCTCACCTGCTCCATCACAACCGTCTTCGCTCGGTAGTTGAGCGGAAGATCCTTCCAGGGCAGATGTCTTGAGGTATCTAGTGGGTACTGCCCCCCCCCCAGTAACAGTCTATATTAGGGGTCCTATTAAGGGCTATATATAACCATATTAAAATTATTGTCCAACTATTACTGAGGGGGGGCAGTACCCAAGGTATCTAGGTGCTGGAGTATGGAATCTCTCAAATGGGGTGCATACGGGGAAGCAAGAAAGGCTTGGGTGCTTTAATGTGCCCCTGGGGGTTGTGGACAACTTTGGGGGGCATTGGCGAGTGTCTTGACATGTTCTGGGCAGGAAGGTGTGGATCTCTAGTCTGCACTCTTGAGTAATGGTTTTTTTTGGTGGTTGAACCTAGGAAGATAATATTCCTTATGTAAAATACATACCCCAAAAGAAGGTATAATCTTACTCTATATTGGGTACCATAATATCCCCAAATTAGATACTACTCTCTTCTAGTTACCGAGAGACACTCCCTTCCTCAACCGAAACCCAAAACTCAAAGCCACAAAACATGCAGCAACATACTCCCTCGCACCTTCGAAGCTCAGAATGCAGACTTTTTGCGTGTACATTTGGGCATATTAAGGCCTCCCTAAATACCATCCAGATCCCGTGGTTCTTTGTGAGAGCCCATTGCTTTGAGAAGAACCCCTAAGCTCTACACCCCAAACAGCTACTTGCAACCTCCTGCTCGCCTTGGGATCAGGCAATGGCGCGCTTGTGCACTCCCACTCCATATCCTCCAGAAATTCGAAGAAGCCCTCCAGGACAACAGATTTGGACTTAGGATTTAGGTCAAACGAGGGTAGTGTTTCGGGTAGGAGAACCAAGCAAGATATGCATGTTCTTGTAAAATACTATGCAACAAGCCCACCCGACCCCTCTGCCACAGAAGACACTCGCTGATCATTGCCCTAAAGCCGAGCCGTACGTGCTACACCCATGCCATTAGCCTTGAAGCTGGGTTTCAGAAGCACCTTAACGTATAGGTTTCTTGCAACACCCCCTTGGAATTTTTTATGCAAACCTAGGATCTGAGCCTTTCAGAATGGCATTTAGCATTCAAAGCTAGATGCCGTTGTGATACGGAATCCATTTTTCGGGAGCATTGCGCAAAACTCAACTCACGTACTTGAAGCATTGCAGCCGACGGCCACAGGATCCCACATACATAGGCGCACCTCAACACCCAAAACCCGAACCCAAAAATCAACCCACAGCGTGCCCTGCATGGGGCCCAGCTGGAAGCCGTCTACGGCCCCTCATAAGATTATAACTGGAGTGTAAGTTCAGCGATAAGTGGTACTTTCCCAAAATTAGGGTACCCCAATATAGACCCCAATCTTCTATAATCCTTAATATGGGGACCCCCAAAAAGGTACCCCTAATTTTGGGAAACTCCCAAGTAGGTCATAAGTAGCCTTGGGCCTCCAAGTCTTATTGAATCCTGTGAACAGTTGCTTCTGACACAAATCGGCCGGGATGCCTCTTTGCAGGCTCCATGCGATTCCATACTCTTTAGGTTTGGGATTTCAAGATTTGGGTTTAGGGGTTTTGGGTTGTGGTTTTAAGGTTTCTCCCACTTAGGGTTCGGGTGTTGGGTAGGGTGAGGGGTTCAGAGTCTAGAGATAAGGGTCTAAGGGAATGCCGCGCCCCGCTACGACAGATGACATCATCGTCAAAAAAGGCCTCACGAACCACATAAGTTAGGCTGTCCCCCACCCCACCCCCTGACAGCCGTAGACAGGGAACATATGAGGAGCATGTTGTAAATACACGAAACTACACTTTCTCTTGATTGCTAGTGGCTGGAACAGCCTAAATCCTGAACCCTAAACCCCCCAAAAAAATCCAAACCTCAACCTCAAAAGTCCATCTCCCGCCTCCAGGAAGCCCTCTTGAAGGCGCCTGCCGAAGAGACCTCCATCAGTCAAGAGGTGGAGCATGCCGGCCTCGAGAGCTTAGGGTTGCAGGGTTAAGGGCTTAGGGGTTAGGGGTTTAGGGGTTTAGGGGCTAGGGCTTTAGGGGGGAGTTTAGTGGTTTAGGGGTTTAGGGGTTTTGGATTTAAGGCTTTAGGGTTTGGGGTTTAGTGTTTTAGGGGTGTAGGGTGTAGGTTTGCGGTAGAAGATGTCAGGACTGAAGGCTTAAGATCTATTAGGGTTAAGGTCCTTCAAAAAAAAGTAGGCAGGAGATTTGACAAGACAGTGCGTAAGGCCTTCCCCTAGTGCCAAACAACTTCTACACCCCGAATACTATTTGGGTGGTTGTCCAAATTGTGGTCCCTTTTTGAATCCCTATTATGACACGGCACCTAATATTTAGGGTACCCAGAAAAAGACCATAATTTTGACAACCACCCATTTGGGTGTCAGACTTCACCTTTGAGGTAACCGGGCGTCAAATACTGGGCGAAGGATTGCTTGGTATGGAGCTTGGGAAGGGATTAGGAAGGGTATGCTATGCTCAGAATGTACTGCAATTGCCCTAAACCTTCGTGCCTGGCAAGATCCTCTTACATACATATGTACACATGTATTTTGCCAAGTTGTCCCCCTTGCCTGCTTTCAGCAACCCCTCAACCCCGAAGCTTTGAACGCTAAACCCAAGGGCCCAGACCCCAAACTCTTGGGTCCTAGTCATGGGCCCCTCAAAGGGGCTCCGACCTGTTTCCTGCAACCTATAAGGATGGGACCTTCACTAGGTTTGTTGGTTTGTAGGGTTGCATAGTCTAGACGGCCCTGGAAAATTTCATTTTCATGGCAGCTTTTTTGGTCTTCGATAGGTACTCATGAAAAAAATACAACTATCTTAGACCCTCGCCCTGTGGTCCAATCTATCCCCCTAAACCCCCAATATGTAGGACTTAGGTTTGAAGGTCCCTTTAGAAGAAGTTATAGGGTTTGAGGCAGCTTGGGGGTCTTGGATTGGGGGTTCAGAGTGTGGGTTTAGGTTTCCAAGTCCGGGGTTCATTCAGGGCTGAGGGTTCAGGGTCAGGGTTGAGTGATTTGAAGTTCAGCGTTTGGGAATTAATCCTTCAGGTTCAGGGTTACCCAAAGGAATGTGGCATTAAATCATCCCGGTCCGTTACCTGGTGCTGACTAGAGAATGAGGGAATAGGTTTTTCTGGTAGCTTGTAGATCATCCCCTTTAGTAATCTCTATAACCCATTGCTTGAACCTACCCAGCGCCAAGGGGACTTGTAACCAGCAGATCTTTTAGATGCTTTGAATAACGTCGTTCAGCCTGCATTGTACTACAAGTATGACCGTGGTTGATGCGGCCGTGGCAAAGTGCACTTGTCTGCACTCTGTGCAGGCCGCATTCCAAGTAGTTCTGAAAAGATTTACGAGCAAGACGGCTTCCAGATGCTTTGACTTCCTGGCCCCACAGAGCCTGCGAATCTCTTCTAGACCCCAATAAAGTTTGCGGTTTGGCTCCACTTTAAAACGCCAGTGGTGGCTCAGACTTTTCTGCCTCGCGGAAGACGAAAGCACTGCAAATCAGAGCACACGTACAGGTCTTGGAATGCTTGAAATACGCAAGCTAAATTATTCGCAATCCTGATCCGTACCGGATCTCGCCAAATCTTTGAGAATTCTTGAACCCAAAAGACCCGAAAACCCTATACCATGACTCAAAGGTAATAAGTCCTCATAATTGTGGCCCTGGCCCCACTCAGAGATGGAGAACCTAGTGTAGCTAGTTAGTTACATGCTTTTTGCACCACCCCCCCCAAGTGCAACCCACAAACCTTCTAAGATTAACTTCCTTTGCATGTATCCTCGACGCATTCGCACCCACCCACCCCCCCCAGACCCTGGACCCCAAGATGCCTGGTTCAAGTATTCTGCGAGCTGGTCATCAGCAGACAGGACAACGTCATCAATCGTTAGAACTCCCTCCTAGGCGACGGAAGGTTTGATGTAGGGGCCTGCGTAGTTAAGAAGGTCATGCCCTTGAAGCCCTTACGTATCTTAGCATGTACATAGACATACGTCTGTATATATATATATATGCAACTATATATGCTGGGCACGTTTTACTACTTGAAATATTACCATCATGTGTATACATGTATGTACATATGGAAATACAATCGCATGGTTGAGGGCTTAGGTTTAAGGTTGAGGGCTTACTCTCTCCCAACCTCATTGGAACCTGGAAAAAAGCCATCTAAAGATTCCTGCCCTTGTCAAGGTGATGGGATTCCATCTTAGCTCTGGGGCGTGTAGGGGCTGGTTTTTCGTAAGAAGTAACAAAACAAAAACCAGAAACCTTCGAACAAAACACGGCAACCTCTAGCACCCCAACTGATCCAACAGGCAGAAAATCCACACCCCTAGACCTAGGTAAGATATTCTTGTCACTAATATTCTTGGGTGAATGTGTTTCGGGTACCTTCAAAGTATTGGTGAGCGTCTATTTTTTGATCCAATTTGGGGGATCAAAAACATAAATCCCACTATAACTCCCACAAGTCGGTGTTAGAACTGTGTGTCGGGATCTTGTTTGGAACCCTGTAGGATCCGCATCATCCGTGTTGGATCTGGTAAGAAAGGGTTTAAGGGTCTAGCTCAAAGGTTTCAAAATTATACTTATTTTTTTCACCCTAGACAGTAAGTCCTACAAATAAATACATTTACATGTGTATATATATATATACATGTATATACATGTGCATGAACGACCCCGTAAACAGTCAAGCTTACACCCTGAGCCCCTGACCTGGGTATGGAGTTCGACAACGGAGCCGCATTTGCTTGAGCGAACTTGAACGCGCTTCATGCCTTACTTCAGGGCTGTTAAGGGCCTTGGGGCTTAGGGCTTTGGGTTTGAGGCTGTAGGGCCTTGGGTTTAGGGCTTTGAGTTTGAGGCTGTAGGGCCTTGGGTTTAGGGCTTTGGGGTTAGAGCCTAAACCCCAAACCCCAAGTCTTAAGGCAGGCTTTGGTGCCTAGAGTAGTCCCGACAGAATAACTGCTACAACACATTCGCCCACTCCCTACCAAGTTCTACAGATCGGAGGTACATATTTGCATGCATCTACCCCCCCCAAAATTCCTGCCAAAGTCAGGCAAGTGGAATATGGGAGGAATAACTTTGGGCTGAGGGTTGAATGCGTCATGGAAGAAGGTTTTGGGACCTTGCTACGGCTTGCATGAAGCTGAAGTAAACCCGAAATCCCTGTTTGATGAACGTGTCATCTGAAGCACAGATACATTGCCAGACCCCGTCACAAGGATTGAAAAAAGTAACACCACAAAGCCACACCATCGGTGCATTGAAGAAACTAGGAGAATGTTGGGAAGTTTTGTTCATCCTCTTAAGGGTCTGGGCTGTAGCCCCACCAAACTCCACTAATTTCAACAAAGCTAGAGGCAACAGGCGTTCTCTGGCAAGTTGCAAGTTGCGGGACACTCCCTTTGTCCTGGTGGTCTGAGAAAATCCAGCACATCTTTTGCATGAGATACAACAACACATGCTATGAAACCGTTTCCTGGATATTGCAGGGCTCCAGTTTTGCTAGGAAGTCCCTGATCACCTCTCATTCCTGGTTCGGAACGCGCTAGCATGCAGCAGGGGCGAATTGTATGATTTCAATTGGATGTTGGGGGTCTTCTACCAGGACGAAAACAGGATCAATTGGGATTTGCTTCCAATTTTTGTTCCCTAAACGCTAAACCCTAAACCCTAAATAGCATTTTGGATTTGGGGGTTCTGCAGGATCCACGAGGACATGGGGGGTTTCCTAGCAGAGTGAAGGTTCCCAAAACAAAGGGGCGCCTGGAGACCCATGAATAGGGGGGGATTAAACTTACTGCAGGCTAGTAGGGAATATGTGAATATGTTATAGGGGAGTTATATAGGGATGATATTCCCTTAGTCCCTACTAACCCCCAGTGAGTAAAGGACAATTTGCAGGTGACTTCTAGGGATTATAGATGGCGCACTTTGAAAGATGCCCACACTGAGGCCTACAGAAATCAGAGCCGTTAGCCAAGACAAACACACCCAACCCCCAGTATTGACCGAGTAGCCAAAGGAATTGGGCTGCTGCGGGGAATTCTGTTTGGTAAAGTTTACTGGGCAACTGGGATGGTCATCCAAGAGCATGGGCCTTTCTCCATTCATTGGCTTCTAGCAAAGTAAGTAGAATAAGGACCTTACTAATAGAGGTCTCATGACTTTGCTCCCCACCCCACCCCACCCCACCCCACCCCACCCCACACAGAGGCAGGTTGCTGGTGACCTTGAGCTGTAGGAAGTGGGGATCGGCTTTGAGAGTCACCTGAGGTATATGAGCTACAGTCAAAACTCCTAGTATCCCCCTTAATAGCCCCACATAGTACTCCCCATATTATAATCCCCCCTATAACCCCTCTTTATAAGGAGTGTAGACTATAGCTCATATGGAGGTTTTCGAAAATGAGGCGCCCCCTTTTGATCTATATTGGGGCTCTCTTCGTGGAATCTACAATATGTTTCATGGCTTCAGGGATCTCTTTCATGAAAGACTACGTATCCCCTTAGCGGCTTGGAAGGCATGGTATGATTCAAGAGAGTAGTGTTTTTTTGGTGGTTGAACCTAGTAAGACTATATTCCTTATATAAAATGCGACTATACCCCAAAGGAGGATATAATCTTACTCTATACGGGGGACCATAGTATCCCTAAATAAAATACTACTCAAGAGAACTCATACGCTTTGCGGTGTGGGCATGGTGCGAATGCCCTCTCAACCGTGAACTCTGAGCCTTGAAGGGAGCCTCAACGACTGCCCACCCCCGCAACAGTTCTTGTGTGGGACGGGTGAGACGGGGGATCCCTTGCAACTTCTTTCATATGATTTGGTAATTTGCCCAAATAACGGAACTCCAATGTAGACACCAAGATATTCTAGTCCTTATTCTGGGGACCCCATAAAGGTATCCCCAACTTTGGGAAACTCCATGTACAGATGAGGATTTAGAGAGCCAAGGCTAAGGACTTTGGTTTGGGGATTTACTTGAGGCTCCAAGGTCTCTTGGCTACTTTCTTGGAAAGTCGAAATTGCGACCCTCTTTTAGAATTCAGCTGGTCATCTGCCACTTCCTGAACTATCTACCCATTCATCACCAGTTCACCACCACTTAAGTTAAGAAGTAAGGCAATTTTCTAGGGTCATGATTTGAGCCAAACATCCTACAACAAGGGGGCAGGAGTCTCCGCTGGTTCCCATCTGTCCACCATACACCACTTACAAAGCATCCAGGGACTCTGATTTCGGTTTCCGTAAATGGCGGGAATGGTAGCAGCTGGAATCATGCAAACACCAACATCCATGCCTCCACAAAACCTTTTGCTCCACCTTGTCTCAATCTGGTTCCTTGCACTGGCCAAATAGTAGCTTCCATTTTCTTGTCCATTATCCCCATATAATCCCTGTATAACCCTTAATAATCCTTAATAATCCTTATATAACCCAACTCCAAAGCCAGACAGGTCGCCATGTCCAGGCGCTTGAACACATCGTCCGGCAGAACAGACGTGAGCTGCTTCGCTGGCTTCGACTGGGCCACCTGAATCATTGGGTGTAGGGCTTCGGGCCAAAATTCTCCACTTTTGAAAACCTCTTTATGACACAGTGTGGTAGGAGATGGGTGTTCCACAATGCAAGTAGCTTAAACCCCACAAGCTCACGTTAGCAGTCTGCCTTTTCTGTTACTGGGGTCCTGGCAATTATGGTTGGGCCCACCGCAAGAATGTATCACAATGATTTTACAATACAATCAGGGAGCCATACTGGTAGCATTTGGGCGGCATGATCAAGTTGGGAACAGGAGTACTCTGAACCCTAAACTCTGTCGGATCTCCCTCTTGAGCGGCACAATACAAGCCCACTCACACTGCCACAGCTCTGCTGTGGAACTCGGATTTATATTTGGGGTATATTGAGGTGATATTGCGGTTATATTGGGGTTATATTGGGGTTATATTGGGGTTAAATTGGGGTTACATTCTGGAAATATTAAGGATTTTGGAATTCTCGCAAATGGAACTCAGAACGGCGCTCTTCACGTCCTAAGCTTGTTCGACGGCCCCCAGACAACAATTCGGGGACCCAATGGACAACCTAGGGCACAACCACATGAACAGCAACCGAATTCAAGTGCATGCTTTGGGGTTTGGAGAGTATATAGACCATTCTGATTCTTCTGAATCTACACAGGCTCTGGCCAGAATGCTACCCTCTGGTCTGGTCCTCTTGACACGAACCTTAGTACAAATGATAAGTATGCAGGCCCATTTGCAATGATACCTTTGCTTCCCTAACAGCGGATCATGTCTCCCAAGGCTGAAATCCCAGACCCTACCAAAAAAAACGCAAATATACCCTCCCCCAAACTAACATGAAAGCCCAAGTGGCTCCATTTTAGCAAGCACAATAGCCTTCAAAGGCCCCCTCATCAAGTTCCATGTGAAGGTGGGTAAAAACAATGTTTGAAGGTCTTCTTCAAAACACTATACCAAAATTATACAAAACTATGATGCACAACGTAAACCCTATAAACCCTTATACAATTTCGGTTCCCATGCAGTTTTCTGTTCTTCTCGCCACTTGATTCTCCACTATAAACATTGGCAGGTATTTTGAAACCTGAACCCTGAACCCAACATACCCCTACAACCCTCTCGTATCCCCCTTAATATCCCCTATAGTAGTCCCCTATATAATCCCCTATATAACCCTCCTTTAAGGAGTTTAGACTATGGCTCACATGATTTTCTGAAAAAAAGTACTTTCGTCGCCTGCAACACCGGTGCAGCGCTCTGCAGACGCCGGCAAGTCGAATTTGCCTCCATCAGCTAGAGGGTTTAGGGTTTAGGGTTTAGAACTTCAGGCCTAACCCCATGGCCCCGGAAGAAAGGCCTTAAACGTTCCAGCAGCTCAAGCTTTTTCAAGGCAGATGCCTCAACAAGTAGAACAAAGTTGTAGGGCGCACTAAACCAGGATTATACCAGGATTGTTCAAGCGTAACTCTCCCACAACCCTACAGCCCAAATGGTATAGTTCAAGTCTAGACTGGAAACCTTCACGCAGACACCCGTTGAGCGATCAAATTCTTTTCAGGCACCACTTTGCATGTGCCAGAAAATCTTTCCACCTAGTTTTCCATTCTGGCAACAAACCTCAACCAGGGTTTTCGTGTTTTAGGGCTTAGCGGAGGGTTCATTTTGTGTAAAGAGGAATGGAATCCTGTAGTCGTCATCAAACCCAGTACTGTAGAAAATTCTCACGGTCTCCCTAAACCCTAAAACCCTAAACCCTAAACCTCCATTGATTCATGCCCTACCCTACAACCTTAAGCCCTCCCTAAACCCTAAATAGCAATTTCCATTTTCTTTTCCATTATCCCTTTATAACGCCAATATAACCCTTATGTTACCCCAATGGGTACCTATATAACCCCAATATAACCCTAACATTACCCTTTATTATCCCAATACCAACAACCAGCAAGTAGAGGGTTTGGCGACGTACGGCACCGTAGCCCCATTCACACCCACTCCCGATGCCTTACCGGAGCTTGGAGCAGCAGAACTATGATTATATATATATATAT
This sequence comes from Symbiodinium pilosum, assembly GCA_905231905.1. Taxonomy (NCBI): domain Eukaryota; class Dinophyceae; order Suessiales; family Symbiodiniaceae; genus Symbiodinium; species Symbiodinium pilosum. The sequence continues at coordinate 33,826 of CAJNIZ010046438.1, read as the reverse complement.
GTAGTATATGATAATATATATTATAGTATATCATTGTATATTGTGGTATGTTATAGTATATTCTGATTTATTACGGTATATTATAATACACCATGGTATATAGTTCATAACTTAAAAGGGTTTAGGGTTTAGGGCGATCTCAGTACCGCGTTGTTATTAAGGAAGTTCGATGGAGTTTACGGTTTAGGGCTTTGGGCCATAAGGAAACTTGCTATGTACAATATAGCCATATCAGGGTAACTCATGTTAAGCTCCTTACCTGCAACCCGGAAAGCAATGGTTTAGGGTCCGGGGGATGACTAACTTGTGGTTAGTAGAATGGAGAAATGGATCCCTGTAGTAGTCGTCATACCCCCCAAAAAACACCCCTACATTCCATCCCCGACACCATCCACCCTCAGACGCATTGCTCCCAGCCAGCAAAAGGCAAGCCATTGAAAGCTAAGCTGCAGGGCACGATGGTGTTACGGAGTCGCGCGTGACAACGGTTCCGTCAGCTTGGACGTCGAAAGCGGAGCTTGCCGTCTGTTCAGTGGCTTACGGTTCTTAGTTTAGGACTTGGGGTTCAGGGAGGGCTAACCCCTGAATCCCCCCCTTGACCCTCTTAGCTTGAGAAATCTGGGCAGTCTCGTAGATGCTTAGATGCTTAGCATATTGTGCGGCTTTGGGGAAGCCTCGTCAAAAAACGCTTCCTCTGGGTTCCTTCAAAAGGTTGTTTAAATTGTGGTCTTTTTTTGGTGTACACTAAAAATTCAGGGCCACACTTTAACAGGGACCCAAAAAAGGATCTGCGCCACTTGAGCTAGCCAAATGGGCCTTAAAGGGACCTACATGCGTGCCTTAAAGGACCTACATGCGTGGCTAAGGCGACTTCGAAAGCGTCTTCTTGCCAAATCTTTCACGAAATTGAGTAAGGCTCCAAATGGTTGTTTCCACAACTAGGAGGACACCAATACAAATCCCAAAAAATCAATATAACTCTTGTGACAGGAATCCCCGAAAAGGGCCCCCTGATTCTGAGAAACTCCCAAATGTCTTAACAAAGAACAGAAATCTCAAGACCAATCCCTCTACTCTGGAATGGCCGCTACCATATGAACTATAGTCTCAACTCCCTAAAGGGGCTTATATGAGGGATTATATAGGGGAGCATTATAGCGGCTATGAAGGGGGATACTAGGATTTTAGACTATGGCCTATAGCTCATATGTTCGGCGTCGAAGAGGCTGTATGACTGCCTACCTATATCCTGCAACAATAGCACCCCCCCTTTCCATCCATACCTTTCATATTACTATTCCATTAATACCATTGTATTATTCTTGTTGTGACTGTTGCTATTACTACTACTCTGGCTATTCCTATTCATATGACTTCTACTATTACTACTACTGTTGGTATTACTAGCATTAATACTAGTACTAGTACTGATACGATTATTCTTAGTGACGTTGCTGAATGCAATCAAAGTCAAAGTCTGATTTTCAATGTGCAACATAGAGGTTGCTCCCCAAAAGGAGGTCCTGGAACCTTAGGCATAAGGTTTAGGGTTCACGGCTTTAGGGTGATCCTGGGACTCTTGGCATGTATCATGGGATTAATAAAAAATCATCAGGGTCCCACTAGGACTCCTTCCGATATGAATTCAGAAACTCCCAACTTGACACAAAAGCTAATCTTAATCATGTGGACTTTGCCTGCAGGTTCTCGCCAAGGTTGCCGAGAGGGACTACAACATCTACACTCCCGGAAACTAGCATGGAAACCCCAAAAAGGCCCAATAAAGACTACAGTCCTTCTAAAAGGGTACTCTATGGGTTTTCATGTTAGTTTGGGGGAGTGTATCACGCGCAATTCTACGGGATGATCCGGCCTAGCAAATGGATCCCTTCGTGCATCCAAAAGGTATTAAACACACCCCTTTGGAGAGAAAATCATGTTTTTGTATGTGCCCACCCCTATGAACCTCAAACAGAGACCTTAGCCAAAAAATGTAATATAACCCCCATATAATCCCAGCTTCCATTTCATTTTCCATGTTCTTTTCCATTTGATTCTCCATTATGGAGGTAATGTTACCCTTTTGTATCCCCAAATAAAATACAGATCACAAAATTCCAGTCCTGTGGAAGCGCGGAAAAAAAAATGTAGGCACACACGTATTCCTGTCTTGAACGCAGGCCAAGCCAGCTCACGCACCTTCACGACTTCCCCGTTCCCGGTCGTCATGACACCAGAAGTATCACCCCGCATCTCCTGCAGCAGCAAGGGCTTGGGGTGTAGAGTTCAGAGCTTATGGTGGAGGAGCTTGGGCTTGAATTGCATGTTGATTTGGGTGTCCCCTAAACCCTGAATACATGCTTTCCTGCAAAAAAATGTGGAGGTCATGGGACCCCTCTTCGGGATGCCCATTCAATAAGGACCGGGGTTCAGGGTTCAGAGTTAAGGTTTTCAGGCTTACAAACGACCCTGAACTGAATTCGTGGTAAATTCCACATCCCGAGCTTCAACTCAAGTAATACGAGAAGGGAGTGGTAGCTTACTATGTCAGATCCTTTGCCATGTCCACCGCCAAGTAAGACATCACAAACATGCCCGTGAGAAGCAGCACAATCACGGCCGACAGTGCCACGATAATCCTCCGCCAGGAGATGCTTTGGGTGTGGGCACTACGTGAATGCCCCCATCAGCAGGGCGAATGGGCCTCAACAATGGCTAGAACAAGTGTAGTCTGGGGCAAGGGGACGCTGGGTCTCCGTCCTCATGCAGAAGCCTCCTGAGATCCTTCAGCCCCAATATCTTACAGCCCCACCTGCTTAGGGTTTGGCGTTTAGCGTTTAGTGTCCGCTCTCTTACATATGTCCCGCAGTAGAGATGAGTTGCTATAAACAGTTTCTGGTATTAGAAAATTGGTTGCTATTGCTTGGAAGGGAAGGGGGCTCATCCATTGGGTTTACAAAGCCAACAAACATTCTCACCAGGGAATATCGAAAAGCTGCTGGTCTTGGGGTGCCCACGTGTTTCAATCATTTGAAGATCTAAGCACTGATCATACCTTGCGTATGATAAACGATCCGTGCAGAAGTTTCCATGAACAGGGGGACCCTATACATTCCGATATACCGTGGTACTTAATATACTGTAGAAGCACCCGCGAAGGGACCCTAATTTTTGGAAACCTCCATGGGAGTATATGGGTGGTTGTCAAAATTATGGCCCCTTTTTGGTCCCCTATTTTGATACGGCACCTAGTATTTAGGGTACCCAAAAAGGGACCAGAATTTTGACGACCACCCATATCATACGGCGCCTACGAAACCAAAGCTGAAAATCCTCTTGACGTTTGGCAACCTCTGGCTGATGGCCTCCACAGGACAATACCGATATGACTGGGTGATATTGGGAAATTCGGGGTCCCTTTTTGCTGTTCCTAAAACAAGGAGCCGGGTGATATTCTCCTGTAAGCCTGACACACTGAAACCTTAACCTATACCCTAAACCTGAGGGTTTAAGGTTTGAATCGCTGCCTCCGCGGTGTAGTTGGCGTAGTTCAGTGGGCTAACAGAGACATAAGGCAAACTTATCTCATCCGCCAAAAAAAACACCCCCACCCATCCCGTCAAATTACGTCCGACCCCCCAAATGTTGGGGCAAAGTACCACGAGGAAGAGTTAGTGTTGGCGAATGCGACAGGGCATAACATTGAATGAAAAACCTCCCTAAACCCTAAGCCCTAAACCCTAAACCGTAAACCGTAAACCCTAATTCCTGACTGTCCGCTATCTCAAGCTCCTCTTCA
>CAJNIZ010046438.1:0-18849 GCA_905231905.1 Symbiodinium pilosum | reverse complement strand
ACCCCAAACCCATTATGGTAACTTAGTTTAAGTTCCTTCACAGCAACCCAGAATATCCCAAAATATGGTAGTTTCCCAAAATAAGGGGCCCCCAATATAGACCCCAAAATACTACAATCCTTAATATGGGGACCCCCAAAATGGTACCTTTAATTTCGGGAAACCCAAATCCCTATAATCCCCTATATAATCCCAGTTTCCATTTCATTTTCCATTTTCTTTTCCATTTGATTCTCCATTATAGGGGGATAGTATACCCTAGACCCGAAACCCTAAACCCTTGGGAAACCCCCAAAAATATCCCAATGGGCCAACTCAGCTTCCGCATTCTCCAGGCGCAAGTTGGACAAGCGCCCTGCCAATACCAGCGCTGTGTCGGCATTTGCAGACCCCTCGTTTAACCTGGGTTGCTGTTAAGGAACTTAAATTAAGTTATCATAATGGGTTTGGGGTTTAGGGTTTAGGGTTTAGGGTTGAGGAACCTAAATTAAGTTACCATATTGGGTATATATATAGTATAAATAAGAGGGTTTCCCCAAGATAGTAACTTAAACTAAGTTTCTTAACAGCAACCCAGTTAACACCCCAGAGTTGGTAGTCATGACAAGTCCCTGGAAGTCAGTGTGGTTCTTCTGCAGAATGAATGTCTGTAGCAGTTCAAAGAGGCACCAGGCACGGGTCAAGGGAAGTGCCTGCTCATCCAGAACCATGACCGTTCCTTTCACGCCACCTGTGAGTGCAAGGTAGAACGACGTTGTTTCCCATCCACCGCAAACCTCCTCTTCAATGGACCACTGGTTGTTTGAAAAAGAGCATACCCAGTAGCTCTGCATGTCTACAGCCGAGCGGCTGTCACTATGCAAGCGCAGCGAACGCACAAAATGTTGAAATGCTGTACCTTAGGCCCCTTGCAAAGTCTGGAGAAACCATGTTACTTCAAACCTTCTGGTCCAATGATACAGGAATAAACAACCGAAATCATTTTCTGGGTAGACTCCAGGAACCCCAGTAGTGACTGACAAACCAGCCCGCTTCAGTGGGCCCCACAAGCTCAGCGTAGGAGAGCTTGGCATGCTGTGTCAGAGGCAGTACGATGTTGGCAACCACATAGTACATGTTGCGGTCCAAAATCAAGTCTTGGAAGCCCCCAACTAGCTTTTCCAGCTTTGCCAAAGAGACACCTCGCCCGCGGCCACGGGCACAGGCAGTTGGGAAAGGGTTGGATTGGTTCAAGAGCTGTTGAAAGGCTCGCGTGCGCAAGCCCAACCGGCTCTGAGCCGGTCGGACGTGCTCAAAGAGCATCGTGACCATGAGTGAAAAAGTGCCGGCCAGAAAAATCACGAGCACTGCCGATGCACCATAGGCCTGTGGAGAACAGAGACATACAGCAGCCACAAGAAGAATAGTTGCTACGATGGCCGTTGGACATTTGAACACTGAGTGTGCAAAAACACCATCAGGCCATCTCGGCCGCAAATATCCCATGGAACTTTCCACAGAGTCAAATCCGATTAGTTTCAGGCGATGGCCTGTCATGACATGAGCTTCCAACTCTGCTTTGTGCAAAGCCGGATGCCCAGATGACAGAATCCTGAAGTGTGCTCCCTGGCAGTAAATGCCATGTCGCCAGAGTGTGGTCACAATCAAACCTCCATCGCTGCTCATACTAATGTCTTCTATGGGAACCCCGATCGCTGCACGCCTGAGAAGTTGGAAAGCCCAAGTTACACAGATCCATGCCACGATCCCATAGAAGCTGAGAAGATGTCCCAAGAAGTTCGGCTCACAAGCAGTTCGATCTGATCTGGGCCGCTCCAGAAATGGGCAGTCTTTACACTTTGTCCCGTTTGGTTCATTCTGGTACTGCTGGTCGCTACACCTCTGACAGGTTTTGCCACGCCCATAGAAGCCAGGAAGGCACTCGCAGAGGCTTTCCGGAGCGGCTGTGACAGGCTCCAGCAACAAAAAGGGCCTGCCAAGAGCAGCATGGCATTGGTAATCCGCTTGGCGAGTCAATACATCAGCGCTGGCTTGTAAGCCGATGTTCAGCGCTTTGTCGCGGGGAATCTGGTATCCGGACCCCTGCAAGTTCACATAAACCCGTGACGTCGCCAAGAGCAGCGAATCGTCCAAGGTCGACAAGTTGGGGGTGTTGCGAAGACCCAAACCGTTCAGAGATGGCTTGTCATAGTAGAGCGTTGAACAGGAGGATCTAAACTTGACGCAAATTCTGCTGTTGAAGTGCACCGTATTGACATGCGTTCCACTCAAATCGAGGCTGAACAAAGTCGAGGCCCAAGCAAGGGCATGATTGACTACTCCACCATTCGCATCCCGCATATCAACGATGTCTCCGAAATAAACTTCGCCTGACAGCTTTGTGTTCCCCACATTGATCCTTTGAAGGGGGGCTCTACACAAGATGCTGTAGAAGAAGCGCTGAGCATCACCTTGTAGCGAGCTTCCTGCTAAATCCAGTTCATGCAAAGACTTAAAAATTGCCTCATTCTCGTTGAAGTCGATATGATGCTCTGTCAAGCTGCAGATGATGTTGCGAGCATGTAGCACTTTCAAAGCTGGGAACTTGCCGGAAAGACTTTGGTTGAGATGAAGAGACATTTGAGTCCCTGAGATTTGTACCGTTGAAAGATTCTTCGCGTCTCCCAAGAGTATCAAGTCGCCCCTTATCTGCTTCACCCTGGAGATGTCCAAACTTTGCAAATACCATCTATTTGTAGATAAGGCAGCTGCAACATCGCCTACAGTTGCAGTATCAGCAAGTGAGATGTGGGAGATCCAGCGCCAGTTCTGAAGGCACCTCACATCGCCTCGCACACCTGTGCCCTTGGCTTTTAAACCGACCAGGTCTTGTGGTAGATCGCAAAGGTCCCCCGAGACGTCCGTGTTCGAGACGTCCAAATGGTAGAAGTTCGAGAGCCGAGACAAACTTCCCAGATTTCCAGAAAGTTTCGTGCGCGGAGCATCAATCTCCGAAAGCACGGCAAACTCATCCGCCATACAAGCCTTAGCCCCCCTACCTCGCTGGGAACAACCGAGTGCTCTTTTCTGGAGTTTTGATGGGTGTATTCGGGTTATATAGGGATAATGGAAAACAAAAAGGAAAATACTATAGCATATTGGGATTATAGAGGAGTAATGGAAGGTTTAGGGCTTCTATATTACCACCTAACCCCAAAAATATCAGCGGTCCCTAACATTGGCCAAGTAGCAATGTTGCCGTGGATGTTGGACTCTCCCACAATGAAAGCATCAAGATTCGGCAAGCCTTTCAAGGCACAGACATCACCTTCGTCCATGTTCACTTGGGTACGACAACGATACTTTCCTTAACTTCTATAAGGAAGACCATGGCCCAGAGGCAGAAGGGATCCTTATCGTGGACTCAGTCACCTGCCACCAGGGTCGCTGGGAAGTTCAAGTACTTGAGCTTGCTCTTGTTGGAGAAAGCTTGCACATCTCCACTGACAGAGCAGCCGTGGAGAACCACAGACATGACCCGATCCATCGCAGAGAGTGCTTCAACGCTGCCCACAACTTGACTCATCCGTGTCAACCAACAAACCTCCAGCCGCACCATGCCCTTGAGGCTGGCAATGTTTCCCTTGATGTTGGCTGTCTGATCCAGGGTCAAGCTAATCAACTGCGTGCAATTCGAGAGCGAGTGCAGATCACCATGTATCGGCAAATCTTTCAGGATCAGGTGGGCGAGACGTGGCAGATTGCAAAGTGATGCATGCAGCACACCATCAAGCACCATGGAAGAAGCTCCTGATTCTTATTGAGTTTTGGGGGGCCTATTCTGACAAGCACACCATTTTGGGGTACAAGAGGGGCCGTGGAACCCCTGAACCCCGCGCCCCTGAAAGCTAAATCCTGAACCCATAGTCTCCTCTGACCCCAAAGATGTTTACGAATAGGTCGACTCGTAGAACAAGAACAACAAAATGATCAGCATCCCAAAATGCCACCCTCAACACGGGACCCTAAACTCTCCTGGCTTTAGCTCCACTCTCCGAACTCGCAATTCAACCTTGCCGAGTGTGTCAACACCCCAGCAGCACGCAACACCTGGAGCTTCAGGGCATAGGGTTCGCGAAATGCAGGTGTAACTATTCACAGACATGGGCGCACGTCAAGATTATGGTCCCTTTTTGGGTACCCTAAATATTAGGTGCCGTATTATGATAGGAATCCAACAAGGGATCATAATTTTGACAACCACGCACATGGGTTCACGGTATAGGGATCTACACAACTCTGAAGGGGAGTAGACTGGGTCCCTGGGTCCCTCTCAAAGAGTCTACGGAAATCATCCTGGGCAATTCATGCCTGGCCATCTGCAGAAGGACTCTGTAAGCTCATCATCCGGCACGCCCAAACTCTTAAGAGCCGTTCTTAAAGCTGTCTCATCGGATCCTTAGGTGTCCAGTTTGAGCACAATGCTTCCCAGAACCCCCAATAATGGAAATTCAAATGGAAAAGAAAATTGACAATGAAGTGGAATAATAAATACGGTATGATCTGGTACAATATAGTACAATATGGCAGGATACGGTACAGGTAGGACCCAGGGTGTGAACCTTGTTTTTTCACACTGGGGTGTATATTACCCTCCCGAAAACGTACAAGATTACCTGCAGGACAGAAAAAGGATCCTGTCGGCTCTATCAGTTCTGTTTTCTTGATCCAGGCCATCTCCCCCGACGCCGAATGTGACAGACAGTTGGCTTTCCGAACAGTGAACACATTTTCTTGCTCTTTCGTCACCCCACCAGCTATTGGATCGGCAAGCGCAGCAATCATTGCTTCTTCCAGGGTCTCATATACCCGGCCTCCATCTGTTGCATACTCATAGAGGTAGGAGGTAGTCCATCCACCACTGAACTCATCTCTTGGATAAGAGGCAAACACAAAGCGAGCCAGAAGGCTAAGTGCAAGGCAACATCTGCTGAGCTTCACGAAACCACAGTCCCAATCACATGGCATAATGTAGGGGCCTAAATAAAGGGAGAATGTCCTTAGTAATGGAGAACCGCATAGACTAAAACTTAGGCCCCTATGGCAGCAGCTTGAAACCATCAATAGCCTAAGCCAAACAGCTTCGGCTCACTGCGTTATTCCTTGGGTTGGGCCCCCACCCACTAATAGTGGTATATTAGGAATATAGAAGGACCCTAATCTAATTACCATTACTTTTTGGGGTCACTATTAGTGGGTGGGGGCCCAACCTAAGTTATTCCCTTTGCTTGTCATGTCCGTTTATGTCTGTCTGCACCTGGGCAAAGAACCATGCAGTCCATGTTTTGCCAGCGGTGCCAATGAAAGACTTTTGAGAAACATGCACTTAGTAGCACCCTTGTTGCAAGTCCCCCCAGAAAGGAAACCAACATGTTGGGAAACCCTAGTCAAGTGACCTGAGGCCACTTGCACATGCTACATCGAAAATGCAGTGGGTAACAGTGTTGCACAGGCACCATAAACATCTACCAAAAAGCCGATACTCTCGCTACTACTACGTACTCTGCCGTTGTGACTGTCACAATCGTTGAGGGCTCTACCAAAGTACGAACTACATGTTTGCACATGAGACGCCTTTGTTGCACAGGTCACAACAACAGGTCCCCTCCGGGCCTCACCAAAGCGGAAGAAGCCTCAGACTCCTCAAACCCTAAACCCTGAAACCCTGAAACCCCAAACCCTAAACCCTAAACACTGAAACCCTACACCCTGAAACCCCAAACCCTAACCTGAAACCTTAAACCCCAAACCCTAACCCTAAACCCTAACCCTAAACCCTAACCCTAAACCGTGTACCCCTCACTGCACTTCGCTGACAAAAAGCTGCCAGCTGAGGCAGGGGCACTGTCAAAATGATGGTGCGCGGCGGCTCCTACAGGGGCACCCAACTAAAACTTCTCCCTGGGAGTTTGGAAGGGAGGTAGCGATTATTTTCTAGGCTTCAGTAGGTTTAGGGATTCACTTCCCCAGTACACACTGAGACTCATGCAGAAGAACATGCCACAAGGCGTTCCGTGTTGCTTTTAATTTTCTAGCATGGAGGAAAAAATCCCTCACCTCGTCAGTGGGCTAGATGGTGATGAGGCTAGTAGTTTTAAGGCTTGCTTCTCAGGGATGTGGATACCATGAACTTTCCATGCGCCTTTCTCACCCTAAACCTCGCATCCTAATCTCTGAACCCTGAACTTCCAGACACATATCCTTAGCAGGATCCACATGCTGCACGCACCGGGCCTGGCAGCCGCGGGGACTACAGGAGGATTGTGGGGGGTTCCCCGCCAGGCCACGGATGCGCCATGGGCCCTCAGTGGATCGCTAGCTGCTTCTCGTGGCAGCACCAAACATGAACTCTGCTACCCTAAGATGGGGATGTCTCAAAAGAATCCGAAGCATCATCCTTAATGGGGTCGCCTTCTCGTCCCCACATCATGTCTCGAGGGCCCTATGCTTCCTCTTCCGTAGGTCTTGAAGTTCACACCTCAAGCTCCATCTACAGATGGTAGTTTCCCAAAAAGGACCCCAATATAGATCCCAAAATACTATAGTCCTTATTATGGGGACCCCCAAAGGGTACCCTAATTTTGGGAAACCCTCAAATGGGATAGGGCCTTTTATACCACTCCCACGAGGTGAGGGCCTAGCTGTATCTCACTGGCAACATGCCAAGTGTTGAAATTCTACTTCATTTTTGTGTTCATTCATGCTTCTATCTTGAGCCTCTGGCTAGCCACCCAGCAGCAGCATGACTGCCTTCTCAATTTGCTTTCCTATCCTCATCTGCTGGTTGGATTGGACTGAGAAGAACCTGACCCTGTGCAAACCTCAGCGCCATGATTTTGGCCTGCGCTACACAAACTTCCCCTCCAACAGCAATGCTGGGTGAGCACCAAGTTGACAATACAAGTCAACAGGGACTATGCTGGTCAATGTTTTGCTCGAGGTTTCACTACAGGATGTCTGCAACTTGGCTCCCTCGGCTGCCACCAAAGCAATTTGCATGCCCCCTGGGCCAATCAATCTAAGCAAGGGCCGCTGTTTTCTGTTTACTTTGAGCTGGAGCTGCCCCCGGACTTCTGGGCCGGCACAGAGATTGCCTGGATCTCGCCCAGCAAAATGTCGGAAGCAAGGCCCATCGCTTGCGTGAACTCCGTAAGCATCGAACGCCCAAACCGAAAGGACTTGACGAAGAGTTGGTTAGGTGTTGTAAGGCAGTTTGTATCAGAGAAATCATTTTTGATACATCCTTGTGTTTGGGTTTGCCGATCGGCGTACTAGAATCCGTAATGATGCTGAAGGGAGGACTGGCTTGGCTTCTGTTTTGCCGTATGCTATGTGGAACATCGTCTAAAGGGTTATACCTAGCGGGTGGCCTTGTGATCAGGATCGCGCATCAATCTCCGAAGAACCCTGACCATCAACCCTCAGAATACTCAGCTCCACCTGACCTCCTTGCCTAGCCCCAGCCCTTTGCCGTTTAAGGGTCCACCACTTAAGCCTAGGGTGGGATGAGGTTACAGACACTGTTTGGGCAAAATGCCTTTGTCACTTGAGCCACTCGATTCGGATCATGCATCATTTCTGCGCAGGAGCCATGCTTCAATAGCCCTTCCTACAACACTTCTCAGATTTAGTGCTGCGTCAAACACACTCCTCCTCACGTGAATCAGCAGAGGAAACGTGTTATCAGTTGATCTCAGCACTCAAAACTGTACATATCCAATGCGCCCATTAGCTAGCTACTTGCTGCTACTGCCAAACAGCGTGCCTGACCCACCAGGTGGGCTCTTGCCTGACAGCCCCGTTGCCGGTACTCAGTGTTTCTTGTACACCTACGGCGGCATTGAACGACATTGGGCATCAACAGACTTCAAACACGAAGGCCAACAGATTCTGCTGGACTATTCCTTCGGCAAAATCCGGTTTAAGCGCGACAGCTCTGGCTATATAGGATCTCAGAACCACATAGTCGGCCTGAAAAGTTCGAAAGTAGTGCAAACGTGTCAAACAACGACCATACTTAGCTTAGCCCTGGCGGCTTGAAGCTCGGAATGTCGAAGAGTCTTTGTCAAGGGATTTGCTGGTAGCTCGGTACCTAGACTGTTGAAGACCAAAACTACCCAGGAGGTAGCTAGAGCTTTAACATCAATCACGTGCCAGATCGTATCGCTTGCTCAGGGTGCGCCGCCTGTCTTTCGGGTACATTCTGACGCAGGAGAAGACTTTGCTGGAGGGGCATTTCAGCGTCAGGTCGAATCCTGTTGTGTGTGGCCTACTATGAGTTTGCCCTACACTCCCCAACAAAACGGGAAGGCTGAAAGGTTGGTGGGACTTACTCAGCTAACTTCGCACCTGTGGAGCGAAAGCAATTCTTGAGGCCACGTTTTTGAGAAGATGCCGTTCTTTGAAGTTGCTGGTCCCCAAGGACCGTCCGCGTATGGGCGATACAGTATTGATCTTGAAACCGCCGTTGGCTGCAGACCATCCCTTCGCCGAGAGCTGAGGAGGGAATCTTCCCAGCAAATGATGAAAGGACTCCAGGTGGTGCACGAATTATGGTGCGCCGGGATGGCAACAGCTCAGTCAGGGTTGCGAGGCTCCCAGTGCTGAAGGAGAAGGACTGGAGGCTGGAAAGGGGTCCAGAGGATCAGACTGTCTGGCTGAGCACTCACGGCGACATACGGTGGGATCACTGTGGGCGAAGCACGTGGAGAAGTCCAACCGTGGAACACTGAGAATGCCGCTTCGGACATAATCAGAGCCCGCTTCAAGGGTCAAGGATCATACGCAACCAGACCTCTTGTTCAGTCTTTTCGGTCATGGTTTCTTGTCGATGCTGCTGACGTTGCTGTGGCCCCGGAAGCTGCAGCTGCAGCAGTCGCGAAGGATGAGATACCTGGGGAAAGCAAGGACCGCTACTAAGCTACAAGGCCGAGCAGGATATGCTGCAGTCTGAAGTTGAACCTCATCGTGCCATCATTGCTGAGGAGGAGGATGCCAGCATTTTCACCCGACGCGGAGTCAAAGAGTGGGAGCACGAAAAATGGGTTCATTGACAAAAGAGCTGGACACCATGAAGGAGAAGGGCGTTCTGATTGAGGTGGACGAAGGCATGTATCCTGATAACCGTCCAGTGCCAAGTAAATTGATGTTGAGAAAGACGCCGGTGGCCGATGATGAGGTCACGATCTCTCCAAAAATGGGAGCCGCTGAAGTTGCTGAGCTGATACAACAAGCCTGGGATCCTCGAGTTCGCTTGGTTGCTTGTGGCAATTTTGAACGCGGGACTAAGGCTGCAGATCCCGAGAACTATTCTGCAAATCCGGGACCTGATATGCTGCACGTCTTGATATCGTTACTGGCCAGGAACTGCGCTAGTTCTGGACATATCATGCGCTTTCTTGAACGCATCATTGGAACCATCGGATGGGAAAAGTTCAGTGTTGATTCAGCCATCAAACATCCTTGACAACCTTGGCCTACTTCAGCGAGGTGCAGTGCGGAAGGCTGCCAAAGCGATCTACGGACTGCGAAATTCCCGGAAACGATGGGAGCTGGAGAGAAGCGACGAATTGAACAACGTGACTTTGGAGCCAGAAGCGGGGCAACAGTTGGGTCGTTATCTTGGAAGAGGAAACTAATGGTTTGTGGATCTTCCAGTCTTTTGGACTTGCCAAAACTTTCATATTTGAACTCCGAAATATACATATATAAAATTTTCCGCTCGCATTTAAAATCACAATCATTGCAGCGGACAATCTTGTCTTTCAGGAAGCGGACGCTTGGTCATGGGGCAAATCCGGGGGCCACACGAGACAACTCTCCCACCCAAACATCGGCACACACGTCCAGGCCCTACATCCAAAAGGATCGGCCACAACGGACCCGATACTACCCAGGGTTGGGCGGGTGGGAAAGAAAATGTCTCTTCACTACGTAAAGCTTGAACAGGCCGGCGCGGAGACATGTAAATCAGCCACAAACGTTCAAGCATGGATGAAGAAATATTTTCAAAATTCCATGTGGCAAGTTTCACGTGGAAACAAAAGGAGTTTCAAGAAGTTTTGGGGCTGCTTTAGCAGCTAGAAATCAAAGACAATTGTGTCCCTTACAAGACTTCGTCGTCTGTTGGATTTGCCAAAACTTCTATTTCTGAACTCCGAAATATACATATATAGACTTTTCCACTCGGATTTAAAATCACAATCATTGCAGCTGAAACTTTTCCTTGACTGGTGAACACCTGCAGCATACATGAAATGACCAAGTGCACATGACAATGTGAGGCTTCTACAAAATAGAACACAACCACAAAATATTTCAGGCCAGTCCCATTCTGGGACAAAAGGAAAACATCAAAATCACAATCACCCCGCCAGACATTTCCATAAGCTCGGCATGGAAAATGGCGACATGCAAAATGCCTGTTAAACTGCCTCACGACTGTCACTGTACTGTGCACTGAACTGGCCAATCACGTACCTGCAGATCAAGTTACTCTCGGTCTCACGAGCGCGCTGCATGTGGCAGTCCGGGCTCAAAGTCTAGGAGCAAAAACAACACTACTGGTTGCACTCCAAGCTGAGTAAACTGTACACGCTACTACAACCTACGCTGGATTCACATCCCGGGAAACGTGCTTCGTCTCAAAGGATGTGATTGCTTGACTGACCCAAGCGAAGGCCTTTCAAGTCCCGTTTCGGGATTTCAAGAATGTTGTGTCACACTTCGCAAAACGTGTATCCCGCAGCGCTGGCTGGCTGCAAAGAAAAGCCTTCAAAGCTGGATTTCAAGTGGCACGTACGCTCTCATCACGAAAGCTCACTTGGTCCAGAAGACCCGTAGTGTAAGAGGAATTTGAACAAGAACCCCAACAAGGATTGCAACCACCTAAGTATGGTTAAAAGTGCTGGACATCAAGTACTGCAGCACATGATTCGGCTGAATGAACTGGCTTTTCAAACACAATTTTGATGCGCGTACACAGGGATTGATAGCAATGAATGCTATTTCAAGTAAATCAGATCTTCAAGTTTGAATGCAACACAACTCGACAAGAATGCATCATGAGCATCATGTAGCTATGTACATTGAGAATGAATTGTTATCATGCCCACAGCTGAACCGGCTGGTCGCTGCCCGAATCGTGACAACAATCCACCCCTTGCATCAAGAGCATATTCAAGTTCCACCGGCACACACACACACACACTGCATGGTGTGTATCCTCGTCTGATAGCTTCTGCCAGGCCAATGCATGCTATCTCATCAGCTCGATTGAGACCTTTGCATTGCCTGCGCATGTGGTATTTACTTCCGCGTACACATGCACTTCTGCATCTGCTGGCCTGCGATTTCTGATTCTCTTAGGTTTGGGCTTTGCACCTGGCTTTGCAATGACCAACGTGCGATTTTCTGGTTGCACATTGACAGCACCACTCCTGGGATAATCATCCTCTGCTGTTTGACTGGACGCTGCTGCTGCTGCTGCTGCTGCTGCTGCTTGTGCTGCAGCTGCTGGACGCACAATGTGCTCATGCATCCACGCACGCAACCTGTCCTGCACATCTTGGGGAACCTCACCTGAAGAGGACGCTGCACCTGTGGCATTATGGACCTGGGCAGCATCACCATCATCAGCGTCATCACTGACTGTTCGATCAGTGTCAGTAGCAGCCTCCGGCTGTGCAGCATGAGCATCCACACGGGTTTGGGTTTCGTGCATACGGGTAACCCTCAAGTGCGTTGCGCGGCAGCACATTAACAAGACTAAACCCAAGGCGCTAAAACCACAACTATGATGGCACTAAACCCTAGAACCGGCTGCTCCATCAGCCCCTCAACCCTGATGAACCACAACTCAACCAGGGCTGCATGCGCGGCTGTCTCATAAGGCTCACAGCCCTGCAACATGATCGGGCACAGGATTACCACGACAAGCATGACACATCTCAGAAAGTGTTTGAACATGCATACCCATGGAGACTGGATCAAGGTGTCCACGAGGCCACTTGCCGTGGCTCCTTGCAGCTCTTGCAAAACGACTGCAACGCGCAAGGCCGTAGCCAACAAGTTGGGCTGCATGTGCGCAGATATGCGATGCTGCAAACGTCGGATCTGCTGTCTCAAAACAGTCCTAGACCTGACCTCATCAAGTTGCACCTGGCCAACTACCTGATAGCCATTGCTCGGGTCACGCACGCCTAGCAAAGCAAGCAAACAGTACACACGATCACGCTGAAGAGGCTTGGTGTTCAGATCTGCCACATTCAACAATGTGTCAACAGGACGCACCAACATGTACCCATGGCGGTACAAGGACTGGCACCAAAGGAGCTTGCCTTGCATGTGCCGCACTTTGCCTACACCCTGCCGGGCCAGCAATCCACGGGCTGCTGAGCTGTCTAGGAAAGTGCGCCGCTCAATCTGAAACCGAAGGAATTCCAAAGCTGAGCTTTTTTTTCCAATGCGCAAGCCTTGGTCAGAAAGGCCGTCTGCTCCGGCAGTTTTCAGCTAGTTAGTTCTCTTGGGGGGTTTGTGAACTAGTCTTGCCCAATTCCTACGGTTGAGAGTTACTGGGAGGACCCTTCTATAGAGTGAAGTATTATCCATCCACATCAAGGAGTTTGTTACATGGGAAGAGCGTACAGAGGTAATATTAGGTATACGAAAAAAGGAGTGGTTGATGTCGTAATGAGAAGGAGGGTCGTCTGACTCTAGGTGTAGCAACCGGTTAGAAGCTTCTGTCATGGCGGATTCTGCCCAGTGAAGGCGCGGCCTCCCGACTCGGTTGGGGCCGCTGGTCCGGAGGGCATAAAAGTAGAATGGAACTTCCTGGACTCTCTCTGAAGTTGTTATGCTCGTTCAAAAGCTCCAGCAAGATACCAGAGATCTTTCCAACGATCGTCCTCTCTCACAAACACCATGTGTAAGATCTGAAGCGTCTCTCCGACTTTTTTGATGAAAGAATACGTTCTTCTCAATTTGGCTTCCGTGCGAAAAGGTCCACCACCCAACCAATACACATCCTGCGACGTATCTTAGAAGTCTTCGAAAGACAGCAAAACTCTCCACATCGTTTTTGTCAAGGTCTAAAACCTTCGACTCGGTTACGTTCTCGGCCATCGAGTCTTCTCTTATACACTTTGGAATTCCTCCTTCGTTTGTCCGCTCCATTCTCTCACTCTACGCGTTTCCACGTTTCGTCGTTCGAGACTCTGGTTTCTGTTCGGAAGTCCCCGCAAACTCGCGGCCTACGACAAGGCTGCCCTTTATCCCCTCATCTCTTCAACTTCGTCCTTTCTCATCTCTTTTTTCACGATGTTGAGACGTCTTATGTCTCCCAGTACGGCCTCCTTTTTGGTGTTATTAACACACCATTCCCATTTTGGGACTTGGAATACGTTGATGACACAGTTCTACTCTCTAATTCTGCACAGCAGATTACACGGCTCCTTCATCTCTTGCAACGCGAAGCTTTCATTCGAGGTCCTACGCTCAACCTTGAGAAATGTGCTCACCTCCGATTGCATTCTGACTCCCGCATTTCTTTTTCCCCATCTCTTCAGTCACCACGCGGTTGCACTCATTGTACAATTGTACAGGCGCCCAAGATGCTCCTTCCTTCGTTCCTTTCTCAGACGAGGTTAAGTGTCTAGGAGTTTTCTTAGATGTCTCCTCTAATAATCGACGCAACATTTCTTATCGTGTAGCACAGGCAGTTTCAGCCTCAAAACTCCTTAAGCCCTTTCTTGGACATAGATCACTTCCCCCCTTTTGGAAGCTCACCGTCTATAGATCAGTTGTGCAATCTATTCTCCTTTAAATATGCTATGGAAAGTGCTCAACTTACCCCTCCACAATTGACGAGGATCGACCACGTACACTTTAAATCTATTCGACGTATTTTCGGTGTTAAATCATCCTTTTATCATAGGGTTCTCAATCCATCCGGAGAAGTAGAAGTGACCAAACAATGATTGAAATGGTCTAGGAGAAAGAGGTATGCGTGGAGAGCCTTTGAGCATATCCGTAGCGATAGTGTCCGGCCTAGGTGCTGCCACTAAGAGATCTAAGAACGTCGCCAGTAAAAGAATCAGCTTTCAAGGACAAGAAGAACTTCATCGCTGCACATCTCCGAGATTTTCATGCTCCTTCGATTCAGCAATGGAGAACAGCAAGACACATTCGTAAGCCGTTTGTTCCGTGCTTCGTTAACCTCTTCGATATTCATGGAAAGCTTTCGACCAAAAAACGAACGTGCCTTGACGACACATTTGACGACAATGGGTCACATCCTCCAATCTCCAGTAAGAAGCATCCAATCAATATGGATGTTCCGCGCGGCTACCAAGACCGACGAGCTCTCAGGGGTTCTCACCAAGGACAGAGATTATTAGACTCCCGTCAGAGAAGTTTGATTCTTGGAAAAATAGACAGAGAAGCTCCAGGCAGAAATTCCGTCAATGGAGATCTCGCAATAAGGATTCCACCCTAAGGACACGGTGATCCCTGGTTTGTCCAACATCGGCAGTATACGCCACCAATACCTTGTCCGTGGCAGAGGAACAAACTGAGTTGCCTGTAGATTGCAGGAGGTCTGTTTCAACAGCTTCATAAAATTGAGCAGTACGAGAATAGTCAAGTTTGGGTTCGGTTCTTAATGGAAGTCTAGAGGCAAAGGAAGAATGGTATGTAAATAGAAGAAGGAGGTGTCTAGAATTTATGAGCTGCTGGAATATAGAACCCTTGAAGTCAATGCCTGGATAAATAAGGTGAGAGACTGAACAATAATCCAAAGTGGTCCAGTCTGTTACATCGAAGTCGTTCTGGCAGCCTGTGCTGCTGGTCATCTCTTTGTAGTACACCTTGCGGAAGTCAGGCAAATCACTGAAAGTTTGGGGAGCAAAGATGGGATTGCATAAAATCTAGCAAATAAAGAGCGCTGTCTCTATCGTCTTTTGCCCCAAACATAGAGGGCAACGTTGTCCATCTCTGGATCCAGAAACTTATCTAATCTGGAGTTATAATCTTCAAGGGTGAGAAGATAAGAAAAATTTTTATGATCCGTAACAATACTGTCAAGCTGAGACCAAAAGTGCTCTTTTCTAGCTACATCCTCAGTGGGATCCTCAATGGTACTTGGGACGTAGATTCAGAAAATAGTAATGGGATGTGGGTTCGTGCGTATAGCGAAGGAGAAAGACAAAACCCTACTCCATGATGTCTGGCATGAGCTGATCAGAGTGAAGATATCCCATCCTGATTTGGTAAATGTGTGAACAGAATCTTACTTAGTCTCTTGAGCAGCCAAAAGATGAATATTACGACTAGTAAGAAAACTTGGTCATACTTGGAAACTTCTCAAAGGCCTTCTACATTCTATGTGGCAATGTTAATGTTAAATCCTGTAGGTAATGGTACTAGGATGGACTTATCAGATTGTCTTAATTGATTTGGTGCTTTGGAGAATTTACGCTTGGGAATAAAGTCAACTCTGTACAGATGGCTCTTGCCCGAATAATGGCACGGTAGGCCCTTAAGCCCGCTGGTTGGAGATTTGCCTCTGTTTTTCTGACCCATTTACCAACCACCTTCCAGTTGCAACTCTTGGTTCCATGGCTATAATAATACCGGAGAGATGCGTGCAATCATTGAACTTTTTGATTTCTTCTATATTATTCTGAACTACGCACGGCTAAACTTCATAGATTCTACTTATGTCATTCGTTCCCTACAGGGTGACCGCAGTACCAGTGCCATCTCTTTTTACATAAGGATATTTACACCCGTGCTGGAGTATTTCCCTAGAGTCTTTGGTGACAAAATTAAGCAAATCCTCATATTTGCTCAAGCCTACACTCAATCATCTAGACATGCTACCACAGCTCTCCGTTGCCATTATGGTCAGACCAAGGATCTTTCCAACATCTCTACTTCTGAAGCTTTCAGGTTCTTTCCATATGACATTTTTCCCCCTAGAATTGGATGCTTCTTGACAGTACAGCTGATCGATAATCCTACCTTTTCAGTTCAGCGATTCACTGGACTCCAGCCATTAATACAACAGGCGATGAAAGACTTTGGAACGTCATACTCTGACTACGGAGTTAAAGGCAAAGGCCGCAATGAAGGAAAGGCACTGAAGTACCCCCAGACATCAAGACCTGCGCATGGTACACTTTCGAGAACTTTGAGACGTGGGAAAATAACTCCAGATGGCCGCACCAATCAAGCTCCTCCCAAGGCCGATCGCACAAGGTTTCCTCCAACAATGTTAAGTTTGGCCATGGATGGAACGAGAATCTCTCTTTAATAAAGCGGAAGAAGGAATAGAAGGCTGATCTAAAGGCATATGTAGAGAAATTTTCTGATGGAAAAATTTACGTTACGACTTCAGGCACAAAAAGAAACAGATCTTCGAGCCTCTAAACCAGGTTTTCCTCAAACAAACTCAGAAAAGAGTAGCTTCCTCCACTGTACCTACAGCCCTCGCCTCCCAACCTGATGAAGATGAGGAACCCATTGAATGGGGTGACATGGACAGCCGGCTCAATAAGGATATTCTCCAGGCAGTGTCTATGACATTTCGAAGAGAATGAGGGCTTCAGTTAACAACAAAGCTAGTTCAATGCCGTGGACATGTGTCGAGAAATTGTTGAAACTAAGGTCCAAAGAAAAGCGAACCAAGCTGCTTGCACAAAATGACAACATGAGAAATTAGTAAACTTTAATTTCAAGAGCACTTCTCAGGGGCCCAGGTTTCTTAGGCGCAGCCGCTTTGTGGCAAGGGAATTTGCCTTCACAGATCCAGGTCGTGATCACCAGCCTCCTTGAGCATGCTCACGCGTTTGCTCCCTTTGTTGTACACGCATCGCAAGCAGGCAGGCTAGAAGGATTTTGCGCTAGATGGACAGATGCGTTCTTGACTGTGGATCAAGTCACACCACCAGTTGTCCTTCTGAAAGCAAGCGCTATAGATTGCACAAGATGCTCCAGAGCATCATGGGGCATTCTTTGAATTCTTGTCCGAGCAATGCCAAGTTGAGGCATTTACAGAGCCCGTCACTCAGAGCGCAGATCAGCTGCTTGGGCTACTCTTTCATGTCGATGATCTTTTCAGCGCGAAGGTGGCAAGTGTCAAGAAGTTGTGGACGCCATTTGCAACAGGTACAAATGCAAAGTTGAGTGGATGGGCGAAGTTGGAGATTGCATTCAACTGTTGAAGAGAGATCACACTCTTGTGAGAAGATGATCTGTTAATCATTCAGCCGCATGGCAAGCACTTGCGCAAGCTTCTTGAGTGTCCCAGTGGAAATCGAAAGTCCAAACCACGCCAATGCCTGCCACTCTTCCTGTGTGTCCGAAGCCCTTGGATTCAGCCAAGCATGCCAGTAGTTCTGCAGTAGGCATCTTGCTGTACTTGTCCCAGGTTGCCAGCCAAAATGCTGTTCGCGTCCTTGCTCAGGCAATGTCTGCACCAACTCATGGCCATGTGAAATTGCTCAAACACTTGATAGGGGTATCTTTGTGGGGCTGCCAGTCAATGTGTTAGGATTTGATCACCACGCCAGGCAAAGGTGTGATTGCAGTCCACCACAAGTGTTGTTAAGTTGTTCACAGATTCGAACTGGCCACCAACTGGTTAGGATGCAAGAAAACGAGACGTGCCACATCCAGCAACGCAATTCTTCTGAATGGTCATCTGTTGGCCGGTGCCTGCCGTACGCAAAAAGTGATGTGAGGCCGAATATCATAGCTACGCGTCCGGCATGGCGGATTTCATATTCATAAGCTCAGCTTTGAGGCTCGGCACAGTAGCCGTCCCAAGATTTTTCATGGTGTCACTTTTATGGTTCTTCACATCTTTTCCATGTTTGACTCCCTCCTTATCAAATGCCGGATCAATGCAACGTCGTTGCGCTCACTTGTCTGGACCTTTGCAATGCCAAACTGGGCGTGCGCTCACCTGGCTCATCCTCCAAAAGCTTGTCCGAACAATCATCATCTGAGATTCCCGAAGAAGAAGGGTGGACGGTGAGCAACTGCCCACCTTTTATGTGTAACAAGAAGCTCCTATCTAAAGAGTGCGCGGTTACCAATGGGGCTGGCGCAGTTCCGGGAATATACCTTCTAGACAGAACGCTAATAGCAGTCACAGGGTCCAAAGGGAGTAATGCACAGCTCTACTGGCCTTTCCACATCGATGAGACTTGCCAGTCAGTTCTTGTCTCTCCCATAGCCTTTGGAGCAACCTCTGTCCCAGGCCCTAAGGATCTTAAGTCACCGTAGCAGCAGCTCCTGCACGTATTATGGGCAGCCGAGCTGACACGAAACTTCTTGCCTGCGAGCAGCAGCATGGAAAGGCTTCTCTTACCATCATTGGGCGGTCACTATGACAGCTTGGAGCACAACTGAATGGTTCCGTTACCTTTCGTTAAAGAAAGAGCTTCAAGCCTCCCTCCCTCCCTTAAAGCTGCAAGAAGAGCAAGCTGAAAAATGGAGCCATGGAAGGCTGTAATCAGTTGGGGAACCTCTTCTTACATGAAGCAATTTTTGCTGAGCGCAGCGTATGGGTTTGACAGAGAAACCCTGTGCAGGATTGATGTAAAACTTTATAACCCAGTTAGCGGACTGCTCAGCCTTTTCGCGCACTCAAACGCAAACACAAAGGTGTCCTTCTTGCACAAAGCTTAGACTACTTCAAGGGTTCAGCACATGTCCTTACATATCATCATCGCCCTTGTTTGTTTCACACAGTGGCCTCTTTCTTGAGCCACGCAACAACATGCTCTCATGTTGTTCCAAAACAAA
>CAJNIZ010046437.1:24513-40281 GCA_905231905.1 Symbiodinium pilosum | reverse complement strand
GGATCCATTCCTCCATTCCCAACCCTAACAAAACCTTAAAAAAAACGAAACCTTCGCAGCCAGTACGTTTTTGAGCGATACCCATGGTCGTTCAAGGACATTGCTCTCTCCGCGACATGAATGTGGGCTTGCCATTGGCGGACCCTCGCCAGATCGAAGTCTTGGCAAATGGACTGCCACTGGCACGGAGCCCAAGTCGCCGTTGACACAACGTTGGTGTGCCCACTCACTCGCAGCGGGGAGCTCAGGCCAGGGGCCGAGCGCGAGCCGGGCCTCGCCTTGCAAACAGCCGCCAACCGCAAAAGGCGGGCTGCGAAGGCGCGCGGAGTGCCCGCAAGATTGCGCGCGGGGGCGTGACAAGCTAACATCCATTGGTGGACAGGGATGCTGGCTGTCGCAGCCCAACGCGCTTTCGCGTTGTCGCTGCTGGAGCTGCCCTTGGCGAACGTTCAAGGTACCAGCACAGTGCAAGGTTTTCACGGTACGCAATTTCAGGTTGATGTTTATGCAGGTTCCAGCATGTGATGTGAGACCATTCGGTGTTTCAGGGTGTCGGGCCGGGCTTTAAGGTTCCCGGCGTTATGCTAAATGCATACACCCTCCTAGCCCATAATCCGCGGACCCTTTGAAACAAAACCGCCCCCAACGCTCCAAATTTGAGGTTCTAAACCCCGAAACCTCAAGATTCAACACAAATACTAATGTTCCACTGGAAAAATGTTCATGTCCATGTTATTCATCATTTGTTTTCCGCGCCTTTTCCGGCCAATCCGCGGTCCCAGTGCGGGGCATGACCGGAAGCCGTACTCCAAGGCGACCCGTGGCACGCTGCGAGAGTCCAAGGCAGGAAAGGTCCACGGCTGGAAAAAATCCACAGGTCACAGCGAGGCCCGCCGGGGCAGTCGGCTGGCCAGCGGTGGAGCAGAGAAGGTCACGACGAGGACATCGCTGAGATCGAGAGCTGCCCCATCGACGTTGGCACATTGCCCAATGGGAGAGGAAGGAGGCTGGCTGCCACAGCGCGGGCTGCCGCAAATGAGAGCAAGGCAGACCAGACGTATGCAGCCGTGGCAGCTCAATTCGTCCGGATGCTCGCTTGCAGCCGTGCCCGTTCGGCCCTGCCTGCGTGGCGCTGTGGTGCCACGGCTGCATGCGTCTCCCGCTGGTCAGCCTTGTCTCGTTTGCGGCAGCCCGCGCTGTGGCAGCCAGCCTCTTTTCCCTCCCGTTGGGCAGTGCTGCCAACGTCGACGGGGCCCCGGCGCTCTGGTGCCACGGCTGCGGGCCTCGTTGTGACCTGTGGATTTTTCCCCGCCGTGGACCTTTCCTGCTTTCTTGGACCTTGGCAGCGTGCCACAGGTCCCTACCTGTCCACCCGAAGCGGCAACCAGCTCTGCATCGGCGCTCACGCTCCAATGATGGGGCATCAGCTGTGCAGGTGCCGGCCGCTGCCGGCTGCACGGCTACGGACAGGATGTTCCATCACAGCGCGCCCACAGACATGGCAGCGCGCCACAGCGGGTGGGGTATGCACGGGCGCACGAGGTTTCGTACCGGACCCGAGGCGCCAGTGTTCCAGCAGCCGCCCACGTCTGCCCGGGCACTGCAGTCCTCCCAAGGCGAGCTCGATACTAAAGTATAATATGGGTATGTGACCTTGATTGCTGGGCGCTTGAATTTGAATTTTTTCCATGTGGACCGTACGGCTCGGGGTAAGAAACCCAGCCACACATATGTTCATTGCTTTGTGCTTACGGCGTTCAAACATCCAGGTGGCTCAGGGTCACGATTTTTTTCCCGCACCTTTTCCGGCCAATCCGCGGTCCCAGTGCGAGGCATGACGGGAGTCTGAGAAAACATCGCTTGCGTGCATGCATTCGGGGACATTTTGGCAGGGTTGGATTCGAGGGCAATACCAGATGTGGCCGAGCCTGGTTTTTTTTTGCATGTGTTGACATGTTTTGGTTGTATGCTTGGCGCTTGGCTCCAAAACAGACATGCTGCGCGGCAAGTAGGTCAGCATGTGGTTGGTATGACGCCACTGGAAGCCCAATTCATGTGATTTTTTAGGCTTCTGATGGGCAAGGAATGAAAAGTAAAACGTGGAGAATATGGATTAATATCACATTTTATCGTACCCCAATGGCGTCCGCACGACAACTTGTCCTGTTCTTGGACAACCAATTGGACAAACTACGGGACGAATTATGACAGACTTTCATGACAACGTGAAAGACTTTCAACTTTCAATATGCTAGCGCATTGTCGGCTTGTCCATGGCTTCTGCTGTGGCAACTGCGGCTCTGGTTGTTCAGCTGCGGTTGCCTACATCGTCAGGATGTGAGAGGCCAGGAACTCATATGCACCATTATACCATTTTTGCGGAAAGCCGACACCAACCCCACACGTGTTTTGCCAATCATTCGGATGTGGGGCAGGATTGTGCATCCAATTAGCCTCCAACTGTGCGCTCCAAGAATTGCAGCGCTCTTGAATGGCAGCTGCTAGCTCCACTTAGGGGAGAAACACACTTCCAACATCCTTGAAGATGCAAACGTCATGCTGCTAGTCAAGTTGGAAAATATCTTGTCCAACTGTTTGGAAGACACCCTTGTCATTCGTCGTCCATCAATGGCAGGTTTACATAAGATCCATGGGATCCGCCGAATCGTGTCCCTGCCGAAGCGGCACAAGTGGCTTTGCTGTTAATTTTGGTAACTGAAGATTTCTGGCATTTACTGACATGTCGGCGCGCGTGGATTCCGCAAAGCCAACCGGCTAACAGTTTGAATGCAGTCGCGGGGCATGCACCTTTGACCTAGCATCACCTTGATGTATCCGCTGCCACTTTTCCTTAAAGGGGCCCTTTGAGCTAGACTTTCATCTGCGCATGGAAAAAGCTTCTACGCGCTCTTTGCTTGCGTTGCTTTGGGCTGCATAAGTTGGCACCGGAGCCTACCTTCGGCCGCTTGTCCTCTTCACCTACCGCGTTCGCGACCTCCTCGACGACTACACGGAGATCTTTCGCCTTGACGGGCAAGACGGTCAGCCGGAAGGATGGGCGGATCAAGCTCTCGATGGAGGACGCGAACTCCCTGAGGCCCCCGACGGCCCGGACCCATGGCTGGAAGCCTTGGAGAGGGAAGCGGCCGTGAACGCGATCCAGGGAAACCACGAATGGCGCTGTGTCCGCTGCGACTCCGACCAGGCCGCGCAGACTGCCGAAGGACAGTGGACATGCACGACTTGCCAGAGCAATGACTTCTATGCAACGCACCAAGCTTTACGCCGACAGACGGACCGCGGTACTTGGATGTTCCTGCCTAGGCCTCCTAATGGACTTCCTGGGCAAGCACTTCACCGCGAGCCGCCTGCCGAGGGACAAGCTGGACCGATATCGAGACGCCAGCGGCAGCAGCACCCTCCTCACGGCCCTCCTTCTGACGGGTTCGAGATGCCAGAATCAGAGGCCGCCACCTTCGACCCGACCGTGGACCCGGACGAGTTGGATGGAGCTACTCAGCAGCCTCTTGCTGGGACTGGCGGCCCGACTTGGAGACCTACGGCTCGACCCAGTTCATGCCCAGCCACTCCGCCAACTACCTCTTCGCAACCTACGAGGGCTAAGGCCAAGAGCTCGGCGCAGCGAGAGCAAGACAAGCCAAAGCTGGACACCAAGGAAGTTATGACTTCTCAGGCGGCACCGTCTTCGTCGTCCTCCTCGAGCTGGAACCCCATGATGGGACCTGCGCGTGGGGTGCGGTGGAGGGGCGGTGCACCGCCCACACCTCCACTTTGGAAGTACGAGCACACCGACCTACGCGCGTACAGCAAGTTCGCCAAGAAGGTGGCGTTGTGGCGTATCCAGGTGTCCTCCTTTATGACACCTCGGGAGGCTGCGCTGGTCCTTTACACCAGCCTCACCGGGGAGGCGGAGGCAGAGCTGGAACACGCACCAATCGAGGTCATAAACTCCGACAAGGGGATAGACTTTATACTGGAAACCCTGCGACAGCCCATGGAGCAGAAACAGATATTCCAGAAGCGTAAATTCTTGTCGGACTTTGAGGGCATCCAGAGGCAGCCTGGTGAAGGACTGAAGGCCTTCGGCAATCGGTATCGCCGCATCGAACGCAATCTCAAAGCTGTGGGGGTGGAAGTGGCCCTGATGTATGACAGCGAAGCCCGTGGGAACAGACTCCTGGAAAGGGCCAGACTGTCACACCAGGACCAAAGGCTCATCCTCGTGGGCGCCCGCTACTCTTTGGCCTTCGAGGACATTGCCGAAAGCATGGCGATGCAGTTCCCGGACTTCAAGGGCGCGCCTCCTGTGATCGGACGGGACGGACAACCAGTGAACCGCAGCAAGGGGTCCAGCAAAGGGCATGCGCCCGGAACCGCCAAAGGACAGGCACCCACCTCCTCGGGTTACGGCGGCAAAGGCGGCAAAACCGGCAGCTTTGTCAGAATGAGGAAGCACCGGGCGATGCTGACCAGGAGTCTGCCGAGGGCCAGCTTGACGACCACGAGCCGGACCACGACGTCATCGACGACAACGACCCCGGCCACGGCAACGAGGGCGAGGACGACGGCGACCTTGACCAGGAGGACGGCCCAGACCTGGCCGAGGTGGCGGAAGTTTTGAGCGTGACAGCTAAAAAGCTGTCGAGTATGCGTCTGGGCCGCAAATTCGCCGGAGGACCTAAGAAGGACGCTGCCACCCTCAAGCGGGAGACGCATTGCGCCGCGTGCGGGGAGAAGGGGCACTGGCGTGGCGACCCAGAGTGCAAGGTATCGGGCAAGGGCGCTGTGCCACAGTCCGGTGGAGGAAAGAGCCAGGAGAGTGGCGGAAAGGGAGGCAAGAAGCCACCGCGTCAGACGTACATGGTGCACCACGCCGAGCACGGCTCCATCGAGGTGTTGGACAGCGCCTCCTACGGCACCATGTTCAGCGTCAATGTGGTCTTTGACGTGCAGCACGCCACCGATGGCGACGCGGACTTCCCCGGCCTGATGATCCTGGACACCGCTTGCCAGCGCACCTGCTGCGGCACGACCTGGGCTTCATCCCACACCTCTTTTCTACGTGACCGAGACCTGCTCGTGTACAGAGCCTCCTGCACAGATGCTTTTCAGTTTGGCAGCGGCGACCCGGTGAAAGCCAAGCACCGCTTGTACATGCCAGCTGGCATAGGCGAGGCTGATCTAGTGATTGGAGCGGGCGTCCTCGAAGCAAAGATTCCCTTGCTTGCGTCCAACCGGCTGCTCGATGAGCTTGGCATGGTGCTTGACCTGCCCCAGTCGTCTGCTACATTCACCAAGTTAGGAGTGACAGTGCCTGTACTTCGCAAGAACGGACATCTGACTATATCAGTGGTCGAGTTTAGCAAGCAGGTTCCCTCTGACAGCACTAGATGGAAGCAGCTCCAAGACGCATGTGACTGGGACAACCCACCTCCGGAGCTCGTGTTTCTGGCCCAAGCTTTGAACCAGACTTCGTCCTCTCCGACCCCGGCGCTCCATGCAGGCAACACCTCCGACATGGCTTCGCGGATGGCGCCGCCTGGTGCGCTGCCTCCAGCTCTTGAGGCGCAACGTGTTCATCCAGATGGCCCACGCGGTGAACCTCGGCATCCTGACGCCCGAGATCTACCTCGACGTGCCGCCCGAGCTGGACGTGAATTTTGCGCATCCGCCGGCAACTTGCAGCCATCCCGACTATGTCCGGTACGGCAACGCGTACGGCAAGTTCGCTCGCTGCAAGCAGTGCCTGAAGAGATGGAAGTGGAACGCCCACGAAGGACTGTGGGTCGAGCGCCTGGACAACAAGTTCGGGGCATCGTTGCTCAATTCGCAACCGCCCTTGCCGTCCTCATCCAATACTGTGCCGGCCCAGGCGGTGCCTTCGCGAGCGGCGGGACCATCGACCCGTCGTCCTTCCAAGCCTCAGAGCCAAGGCGTCACCGGCAACACCAACGAGGACTTCGACGACTCCGGCGCGCAGGCGCCGATCAACCCGCTCCATGCCGAGTGGTTCGGAGATGTCGGACTCGACGCCATGGAGCCTGCTGCACAACCCGCCTACGGAGACGGAATACGACTGGGCAGACGGAGACGACTGAGTGGCAATTGGGCCCGCTCAGCAGGCGTGCTGGCCCGTGAGCGGGCGATTTACGACAGCCTCTTGTCGACTTCCGGCAGACCACCGCCCGCCGTGGACATCATGGAGCTGTTTGCGGGGGAAGCGGGCATCACGGCAAAGGCCTTCCGCCATGGACTCAGCGCCTCGGAACCGGTCGATAAGGTTTTCGGATGGCGCCTGGAGGAGCCGAAGACCCAAGACTACGTCATCAAGATGGTCAAGCGGTTGCGGCCCCATGTTCTCCACGTGGCCTACCCTTGCACCTTGTACTCCATCTTCAATGAGAACCTTAACTACAGCAAGCGGATGGACGTTCTCCACCGTCGACGGCAAGACGATATGGAGATGCGACGGCTTATCCGTAAGCTGCTGGATCTTCAGCTTGACGGCGGCCGCGCCTTTGTCCTGGAGAATCCACGGCACTCACGACTATGGGAGATGGACGAGTTTCGCGACCTCGGCGACTTCCCCGGCATTGCCGAGTGCATCGTTGACTCCGGCGCCTACGGCGGCACGACAGTCGATGGCGAGCCGATCGTCAAGCCCTTTAAGTTCCTGACCAACATTCCTGGAGCCGCCACCGTGATCAACAAGCGCCTCTCGGAGACCGAGCGGATGTATACAATACCAGTCCAGGGCAAGAACACTACGCCGTCACAGGTGTATCCTCCGAAGCTGGTTGACTCCCTCCTTGGCCTGTACCACGACTACGTCCGAGGCAAGGACATTATGCGCTTTCCTTTGCACCAGGCATTCGCCACCTTCCAAGCTCCAGTCTCTGACCTGACCGCCTGGGACCCCATCGTGACGATGCTCGAGCGCTCCTTTGGGACCAGCTCAACCAGGCCTTTCTACGTGGACGTGGACAGCGACGTGGGCAAGCACATCGGCGACCTGTTCAGGATGGACCTGGCCCGCATTCAGTGCATGCAGGTCGCAGCGCCTTCCTCCTTTATGCCGATGGCTCCCGAAGCGTGGAGGTCGAGGACCTCTCCGAGATACAGCAGCCCAAGCAAAAGTTTGCCAAGGCGGTGCGGTACGCGGTGTTCGCATATGGCGAGCGACGTCCTGAAGTACAACCTGCCAGTGCCGAGGCCAAGCCCGACTCTCCGGTTCCGGACCTTCCGACGGACGTCACCTTTCCTGGGCTTTCAACCGAAGTGCCGGCAGAAGTTCGCCGGACTATCGCCCGCGTACACATCAACCTCGGACACCCCACTGCGGAGGAACTGGTCCGACTTGCTTGCCACCAAGGCAACCCCACCGCGCACTTCATCTCTGCCATCCGCAAGCTCAAGTGCGCGACCTGCGACCGACTTAAGTCACCACAGGCACCACCACCTTCGGCTACTTCCTCGACGGCGACCCAATTCGGTGACCGTGTCGAGCTCGACATCTTCTACGTCCGCAAGCTCGACGGGGAGAACGTGATGGTGCTGGGCATGGTGGATGGCTACACGATTTCACCAAGCCGCTGTCCTGTCTGGGCGCACCCCAGAGATTGCCTATGAGGCCTTCGAACGGGTCTGGCTACGACCTTATGGACTTCCCACCTTGGTGGCGGCAGACCCGGATGGATGCAATCGATTGGAATCACACGGCACCCTGGTGGAACACTGCCCTCCGCATGCACACTGGAAGATTGCACACGTGGAGCGCCAGAACGCTTTCCTGCGGACCATCCTCGGGAAGTTGGTCGACACTTTTTCGGCGACCTCGGCAGCCGAGATGGACTTGCTCATTGCCCCGTCGCTCCATGCCGCGAATAGCATGGTGCTGAGCAGGGGCAGGTCCGCCTTTCAGGCGGTTTTTGGAAAAGTTCCGCGCCTGCCCGGTGGGCTCTTCATGGACAACCAGGCACTGGCCGTCTCCCCGGCAACAGACCCGGCAGCCACGGCAGAACGGGTGCGCTCGGAAGCGGTCAAGGCGATCGCGGACATGAACGTGCAACAGTCCATCAGACGGGCAATTTTGAGGAAGACAAGAAACCTCCGAATCCCGGATTTGGAGCCAGGCAGCCCATGCTGCTTCTGGAGGTGGAGGCGCCGAAAAAGAGGGGAGGCTGGGTGACGGCCAAGTTCCTGTCATGGGACCCGTCGGCACCAACCAAATTGGCCTGGGTGAGGTCCGGCACGACCACGGCACTTGTGGCCACCGAACAGCTTCGCTCGGCAGTTGGCTTTGAACAATGGGTCCCGACTGAGCAGGACGTCACGGCACTTAAGGACGCCAGCAAGGCCCTCTCTGAAAGTTTGTGGACAGACGAGTCCGGACCTCCTCCTGCTGAAGAAGAAATGCTTGAAGCTCAACCTTTGCATCGGGTCCTGGGCGACGAAGACTTCCTCATGGACTACCAGTCGAATAGTGAGCTTCTGGCAGCCACCTCTTCACAACAAGCCAGACAACAACGACTTGATGCAGCAGCCTCCTGGGCACCTGGCACGCCCATAC
Source organism: Symbiodinium pilosum (assembly GCA_905231905.1). Lineage (NCBI taxonomy): Eukaryota > Dinophyceae > Suessiales > Symbiodiniaceae > Symbiodinium > Symbiodinium pilosum. The sequence continues at coordinate 31,691 of CAJNIZ010046437.1, read as the reverse complement.
CGATGCCCGAGCCACCTCAAGCACAACTCTCCGGCACCATCAACAACACCTATGTGTATGCCCGACTTGGAGACGTCGGACAAGGGGCACGTCGGGGAAACTCGGTGCCACGCAAACTCCGGAGAAGCCGGTCACCGGCGCCCTTGACGACTATGTCGACGCCTAGACCCGCTTTACCTCCCGGACTACCAGAACTTCCGCAACCTCAAGAAGGGCACGTTCCAGCAGTACCTGACCCAGAGCCGCCTGCTGACCTGCTTTCTCCTGAGTTCAGCGCACCTTTCGAGGAACTTCCCGGATTACCAGAACTTCCTCAACCTCAAGGAGGGCAACTTGCAGCACAGCCCCCAGGACCAACAGCTGACCTTGCTCGAGATGCGGCACCGGCACCTCTCGATGATCTCCCCGACGATGTTCGAGACTATGTTCCTTCACCTGTGCCCGACCTACCTGAGACACCGGCTCCTTCAGCAACACTGCTGCCACTGACTCCGGCAGATTCCGGACAGCCAGCACCACCTTCCGCCTCGACTTCCTCGAGACCACCCACGACACCGGTGACGAGCTCAGCGGCGTCAGGAGTGACGGCGCCCAGCTTGCTGCCGGCAAAGCGCACCTTCGACAGTCTGGCCGCCACTCTTTACGAAGAAGACGGACTCCTACACCGGCTGCCACTTGGACAAAACCTCGGCGAGTTTTACGGACCCCCGTGTGACCAGTTCTACGAGGCCTACCTGGCATCCAAGTACAGGAGTGATGACGTGCTCGGCTCGGACAAGCCCGCCCAAGAGGCGGACAGCTCGGACTCCGATTGGGAGGACGCGCCCCCAAAGTCGAGCTCACGACAAGGCATGTCCCGAATGGAAGCCAAAGCCTTGGATCGTGAAATTCCATGGCGAAAAATCATGGACTTGCCGTCCGCCCAGTTCCAGGCGTACAAGGAGGCCGTGGAGAAGGAGCACTCGTCTTGGATGGAATGGCGCTCAGTCAGAGCACTCACGCATCAAGAGGCCAGCGAAGTTCTCAAGGACAAGGTGTTGGCCAAGCGAGTGTTGAGGACTCGCAGTTGCTTTCGAGACAAAGCAAAAGGGCTCGGACCACTCCGGGCCAAATGCCGGGTCGTAGCCCTTGGCCACAATGACCCCGACCTTCGCCGTCTCAACAGGGAGTGTCCGACCCCCAACCGAACTAGCGAGCACGTCCTTTTCCTGGTCTTGGTCGCCGGAAGCAACCGTGAGTTCGGCAACTCTTCGAAGAAGTGGTTCGGTTGGACCGACGATGCGGCCACAGCCTTCTTGCAGGGAGAACAGCCCTCGGACGAGAGAACCCTTCCATTGTAGCTTAGACCTCCCGATGATGGAGTCACCCGTGCCACAAGCTGCTGGACCGCACCTTTGTACTTGGTCCTCACCAACATCTATGGCCTAGCCAATGCTCCACGCTTGTGGGCTAACACGGTGGTGCAAAGGTTGAAGAAGCTTGGGTATAGGCAGCACTCCTTTGACCGCATGGTCTTTCTCCTCTTTAACAAGCAAGACGAGCTCATCTCGGTCATTCTCGTTTACGTCGACGATTTTCTCGGCGTCCACAGGGAGGATTGCCCCATGCAGTCGGTGTGGGACTCCTTCAAATGGGGGTCCCTGAACAAGGTGGAGCCCAATAAGGAGTTCACCTTCAAGGGCAAGCAGATTTCACTGCGTGAGCGGCCAAGTGGACGCTACTACCTCCACCTTTGCCAGGCCGAGTTCATCGAGGGACTGTCCGTGAGCAAGATCCCCAGGGGGTCCGACCTGAGCAAGACATTGACCCCTGAGCAGAGAGCCGAGTTCCGCAGCATCTCCGGATGCCTTCAATGGCTCTCGACACAGACCAGACCAGAGCTTTCGGCATGCAATAGCCTGGCCAATAAGGGGGACAAGACCACCTTGACGGACCTTAAGATGCTGTACCAGGCCCTGGACTTTGCACACGCCACCAAGGAGGACGGCATCGTCATCGAGGACGTGGCGCTGAACCGCGCCAGCACCATCGTGACGTACAGCGATGCCTCCTGAGCCAATGCGGAGCAATGCCGCTCTCAACTTGGCGTGCTCGTCCTGGTCACCAGTCCGACGGTGCTGCAGAGGACGACACCTGGAGCAGTGTTGGATTGGCGTTCAGGACGTTCGACCCGTGTCTGCAGGTCGACACTCGCTGCTGAGGCAAGCGCTGCTGATGAAGGATGCGACAGAGGTTGCTACTTGAACATGTTCATCTGCGAACTCCTCTACAATGTGCCTGCCCATCGTTGTCAACAACGTCTTCTACACTTGCATGTAGTCGATGCTAAGAGTTTGTACGATGTGGTAGTGAGCGATACCCCCAACCTCGCGGATAAGCGGTCCCTGGTTGACGTCAGGGCCATCCAGGAGGTGGTAGATGGGGACAGGATCCGCTGGGTTCCAACAGATGTCCAATGGGCCGATGGGTTGACGAAGCAGAATGCAGAACTGCAGCTCTCCTTCCACCGATGGCTTCAGCGGCCCGTGGCGATACTTCAAGATGGTGCGTAGGTCAACTTAAAACTATACCCGTAACAGTTTGAATGCAGTCGCGGGGCATGCACCTTTGACCTAGCATCACCTTGATGTATCCGCTGCCACTTTTCCTTAAAGGGGCCCTTTGAGCTAGACTTTCATCTGCGCATGGAAAAAGCTTCTACGCGCTCTTTGCTTGCGTTGCTTTGGGCAGCATAAGACCGGCATGCTTGCCATCATCCTGCTAAATTGCAACCCGAGGTCAGCCTGGATGGAAAGAAGTCGTAAGCCAACAGCCTATGTCGCTGGATGGTAATGATGACGTGGCTCGTTTTGAACAATTGCATGTTCTGCTGCTGCAATGGTCGGATGGCCAGCCGACATCAAGCTTTGTTTGTGGGCATTGGGAGGCGACATTGCCGCGCCGTTTGCTGGACCATTACCGCCTGGGCGACGTTTTGGGTGAAGGTGCCGCATGAGAAAGCATGGGAATGGCAACGGAGGGCGTTTGCTGTTCTACATTCTTCATGGCCGGAAGCCACAGCCGACAGAGTCCACTGAGGTTCATTTGGCGTTGTTTGGAGCTGCCGCTTGTTTTCATAGTTAGCTAGCATTTGAATTTGTGCTCAGGGGTTGCATGTGTTCATGTGGGCTGTGCGGCCTATTGCGGCCTTGTTGGCCGCAACGACAGGTAGCCCTTTTGTATTCGGATTTGTTTTGCACCATGTCAACCTTTGGGAGGTCTTACGAACAGTGCATCAATCATGCCGTCTCCAGGGTAATGGAAGCAACGTGAACGCCCCACCGTCAATGGCCTTTCAGTCTGTGTCCGTCCGCACATCAAGCCAGGGATGAATGTCAAGCCTTCCTTTGGGCTTCAAGCCTATGGACCCACCCAAGCAAAAAGTTTCAAGTTCTAAGACGCAGACTTTCACCCTTCAATTCAGGTGAGCACAGCATTTCTGGTCAGGCGTTTGCTGCTTGGATGCAGGAAGCTAGGTCAGTCAGAAATCCTGCAAAAAGATAAGCATTCATTCAGCCACATTTGCGCGGGTCAAAGGTGGACAGGTCTGGGGGGGGCCTCTGCGGGCCCCAGCTTCCAGAGTACCTTTGCCGGAACGGAACAGGAACAAAGTGAAGTGAATAGTTCACCTCCTTTATTGGTTTTGACCTGTACTGATATCTTATTTGATCCCCCCCACGCCTTAGGTTGCAAGTGCAACTACAATTTAATGTTGCTGTACTGTAGCAGCCATGGCATGATATCAGGCGACATATCTTCAATGTAGCTTGGCTAGTAGTTGAAGAGTCTGGTGGTGCGGCAGGCAGTTAAAATGGTGGACAAGGTGGAGACGCCGTGCCATGCCTCGATGATTAGTTCTGAATGCTTTAAAACACTACTTGCCTAGGTTGATCTTCTTAGCGGGTGGACGAAGCTCAGTAGCACTGAGGTTTGAAGACATAAAGCGCGAAGCTGACATGATCCAAACATTGGATCATCCGAACATTGCCGCTCTGTCTTTTCAGTGCTGTTTCTTTGTACACATGGGTTGCGCATCGCTGATTTCGCCTCATGTTGGCATCGTCCCTACGACTGCGGTGCCAGGTCAAATGCTTCGGTGTCTTCTTTGACAAGTGCTTTGTGCCTCCCGGATTGAAATCGGCTCGTGCAGCAGCAGGGTCCATACACTTCGAGTAGCAATGATTTGGTGTATGATGTGCTTGTTCGTGGGTCCAATTGCCACTGCAGAGTTTCGCACAGGCTTGTAGCAACGAGGCTGAGGAAGCTGGAGGAGCCGTAAGTCCACGGAAGAATGTCATCACGCAATGCCCATCCCAGGTGCATTGTCATGGAGAAATTTAGCGGCGGAGATGTGGTCCAGGCTTTGCAGGATCGGGCGTGTTGCGCAGTAAGCACATGAGGTTGCACAAGCCCTCGCTTGTGGCATTGGCAGCGTCCACGCCAATTCTTAAATTATCCCTCCCTCCTTATCTCTCTTCCTATTGTCTGATTGTCTCTGTGTGCCCGCCTCAGTACATTTTAGCATATTTTGACCGTTGTGTTTCTGCCGTGGCTCCTCATGGCAAGATTGCGGTTGAAACTGAGAATCGCAGGGGGAGGTCATGCAAGGGAAGCAATGTGAACAACCAGAACGCCCGCAAAGGGATTGGACATCCCTGCGACTTTTGATGTGCTAGCACCACATGGTCTTGCATTTTTCCCAGTGTAAAACGCCACCGCTTCATGCAACAGAGATGGAATGGGCAAGAACTACGGTTGAAAGAAAGAATGCAGCGTAGGCATGATGGCAACATCGATGGCCAACAGGAAGCTAGCGGGAAGAACCGCAGCAAAGAGACAAATGTTTGCCAAAGGTTGGCAGGCTGAATCACATCTCGTCCCTTACCTTGTCCCTTACCACAAACACGTCTGGCAGAGCACAAGCAGTGATTAATGCACCAGCAGGCTAACAGCACATCGCTGGTTGCGCATAAGACAGACAGGAGCGAGCACGAAGTTCACGTGTCTTTCCAGATCATGACTTGGTGGCTTGCCTGTGCTTTAGGTTGCCTGGGCATTTCCATGAGATGAGCGTGGCAAATCAGACATGCCAAATGCCAACTGTATCCAACTGTTACCATTGCCTAGGTGCATGTTCATCGCGGCCTGGCTGAAACGAGTTGCTTTGCGCCAGACGCGTCTCCCTGCAAGAGTTTCAGATGCGAGAAAGGTCAGATGGCGGCAGCCATCAACTACTTGCACTGCCAAAGCATTGTGCACAGAGATGCTTGGCATGATCGGCAGATTTGGGCAGGTTTTCAGCAGCAGCCTGTTACTACAGGCCGCTGAGGTGTTTGCAACTCAAAGGCTCACACCGTGCATCACGGCCTCTCCAAGTTGTCAGAAGGTCTTGGCACAATCTTTGCGAAATATGCTGTTGTTTATCCATGGCCAACCAGACTCTGCTTTGTCAAGTGACCTCGTGAGCACAAGCATGAGAGCTGCTGCTTCCCAATCAAGAAGGCTGGAGTCAAAGGCTCCATAGGTGAAGGGCCGCAGCATCTTGGCATTGCTATAAAGTGGAGCTCCAGCCGGCTTCTACTGGCAAACAGCTCCTCTTCTCAGGCCCCCGAGGTTGCGCAGGCACAACTGGCCGGATTCTGGATGCACACGTTTCCTAAACGGAAGCCGCGCAGGATGCATGCAGCAGAGTTGCTCGTTTGCATGATCTGAGGACATCAAGGGTGATAATTTCTTGATGGATCAGACAGCTTTGACTTCTTCGCAATGCAGCATGGATTGCAGATACCGGTATCTGAAACCATTCCAGTGTTCGGGTTGGTTACTTCCTGAGATGCAGGTCTTCGTGATTGGTTCTTCCGGGTAGTGCTGCACAACGGTTTTGGCTTGGGGCATGGTGACATCTTCCTTTCTTCAGCTAGTACTGACGTCTCTGTGAGGTTTGGTATCTGTTGTGACCTCCCCTTTCATGAATCGAGGAAGGAATGGCTGCGAAATCTGAGTTTCGTACCTTGATGTTCTCATTCTGCGAAACCGAGGCCGTGTTGCCCTCACGGATTTTGGGACGGCTTGCAGTCTGGATCCAGGCGGCAGCAACTTTACGCGACATGTGTGGTGAGGTGTTCAAAGGCTCGGCTTACATGCAAACAGTGTGAGGGCGAAGTGAAGCTTCTTTCCGACCCTGGCTTGCCTGCCCACGACACGAAGACTTGAGGAAAGTGATCCCATCCGCATAAAGCAGGTGAACGGCTGACGGCTGAATGCGGCACGCAGGCATTCTGGTCACCAGAGTGCCTTCGGTCCATATTACTGTGAAATTGCTAAGGACTTACTGCTATTGATACATATGCATACGTGCAGGGAGTCAAGAACCCCTGACTCAAGCATAAAAGGTGGTGGAGGTCAAACTTACCTGGACGTTCATGGTTGTATATGGTTGTCTTTGGTCTTATTCTGTCTTATTTCAGTTTCCGTACGCTGGCAGTCTTGGAGTCTAGAACCGGTTCATTCGGTCCCGGCTTGGGGCTGTCAAGACCTTCACCTGAATTTCCATCTGCGTCCTCAAAGGTTTTATGACTTGTCCTACACCGCGAAGGCTGGTCTTGGTAAAGGGTGGAGATAGCATGAGATACCCTTGATGAAATCGTGGCGCTTCTTTAAATATAGCTCGCTTTAGCAGTTGCAGGTGGACATCTGGGCATTGGGCATTTTGACGTTTGGCTTGCTGACCACCAAGTACCCATTCAAGGCAAGGCTTATGTGGAACGAGTGCTCAGCAAGTCACAAACATTTGCTGGTACACGACATGACCCAGCTCAGACAGCCTTTCACTTGAAAAGCGTGAGTGGCTTTATGGAACATCCTTAGATGTGTGGCAGATCATGAGCATGTCCTTCGATCAACCGGGCAATCCCAGGACTTTCTGTGTTTTTGGTTGACGTGCTTTCGGGCAGAATTTAGGGCAGGCTTTGGGGCTTTTGGATCATGTGCTCCTCGGCCAAGCAGCGCTGGATGCAGCCACGGCGCAAAGCTCCTTTGAAAAGCTCAATGTTGGGCACAGGTGACGTTAGCGATGCGCGTGGGCGTATCGCAGGATGTATGGACAGGATCATGGAAGTGAGGGATGATAAAAAACCCCG
>CAJNIZ010046437.1:0-18925 GCA_905231905.1 Symbiodinium pilosum | reverse complement strand
CATGTTTGAGGCCTCAAGCCCCTAGGGATTTATTTTCCTGTGGGGTCAGGCCCCAAGGATTTTATGGTGATAAAATCCTGGGCCTGACCCTCCCATGTATGTCCAACCCCTATCCTGCAGGTGCAATCGGAGCTTCGGAACTCGAAGGATGAAGTGGCCCAGCACAAGGAGCGCTGTGGGCAGCTCGAGGCTCGCTCGCTCTCTGCGGAGACAGGGGCCTCGGCGAAGGCGGCGGAGCTCCAAGCCGTGGAGGAGGAGCGCGGGCAGCTCGCGCACCGCCTGGCCGCTGCGGAGGCATCGGCTTCGGGCAAGGCGGAGGCGCTCCAGGAAGCTCAAGGGGAGATGTCCAAGCTGGAGCAATGCGTCACCGCAGCGCAGGCCGAAGCTGCGGAAAGTCAAGATGCGCTTCGCAAGGTTCAAACCGAGAAGTGCGAGTGTGAGGAGCGCTGCAAACAGCTCGAGAGCCGTTTGGCAGAGGATCCGGCAGGAAGCAACATGGAGCTGAAGACCTTGCTCATCGAGAATGCAAAGTACGAAGAAAGATGCGAGCAGCTGAAGCAGCAGCTTGGCAAGGCGGAGGCAAAGTTGGATCAGATGGCCACTTGCCAGTTGGAGACCGCTACCTACAAGGAGCGCTGCCGTCAGCTGGAGCGCCAGCTGACAAAAAGCGAGGAGCAGGCCCGACGCCTCAGTGGCAGGTTCTCGGCTCAGCCCATCGATGAGCATAGCTCAGTTTGCAGCGAGGCCTCTTGGGTGCATCTGAGCGACGCGGGTTCGGCGGCGACGCCTCTCCTGGCAGAAAGCGCGAGCTCTGGGATCTCCGTGGACACTTCTGGGCCCCATTGCTTCATGGTCGATGCGACCTTCAAGGCGGAGAGCGGCATCCTGGTGGCCGCCGAGGACCTCCACCAAGGCTCCAAGATCCTGGCGGCCGACGGCTCCGTCGTGACGGTGGCAGCATCCCCCAAGCAACATGAGGCGGTGTATAGGGACTCTAGCGGGCGAATCCTGTGAAATTTGCCCTCCCGCATACACAAGATGTTGAATTCAAGTGGGGCGCTGCATGTTTTTCCATTGGAAGGGTGTTCAATAAGACTCCTCCTACTTCATCTTGAGCGCAGGCCCGCGAGACAACGGTGCTGCAAGCCGGCGCGGCCACGCTGGAGGTCACGCTGGACCACCGCGTCGTCCTCCCAGATGGGTGCACAGCTTCTCGGCACGAAGTAGGAAAAAGGGCACAACGACGAGTAGCATATTTTGAGGACTTAGATGGCGTCAGACGTAGCCTTGTGCAACTGCAGGTCCCGGCACGCAACCTCCGAGTGGGCCAGGAGGTCATGGTGCAGCGTGTGCCCACGAAGCTCACCAGCGTGGATGTGCAGCCCGGGCCTGTGACGGTGTGGGCCATCTCCTTCGTTCCGGATCGACCCGTGGAAGCTGGGCCTCATCAAACATGTGGGGCATCGATTCAGGCCAAACCTTTTTGAAGAGGTTGGGAACAAGACCCTCTCAGGCTTTCAATGAACAATCCGGCTGGGCATTCCATGAGTCCTCTCCTTTCCCTTCCACAGCTTAGGAAGTCTTCAAGCCGTCCATCATGAGCCACGGCCACCGGCAGAAGCGGGCCCGCCGTGGGAACAGCCGAGCCCGCAGCGCAGAGGCGCGGAGCAACCCGAGCCGCAGAGGAGGGCAATCCGAACCCGGAGTGATGCCATGAGCCCCAGGAAAGTACGAAGGCTCCTCCTTGCTCTGTTCAACGGAGCCCGTTTCTTAGAAGAAGCAGCAAGCCGCGCGAGCTCCTAGAACCCTTCTGAGCTGCATGTGATTTGTGGGATTTTGGTCAGTGACCTGTAGGATCCAGGTTACTTGGTCTCATGCAGCTGGGGGGAGCCGGGGTGTGCACAGTCAGAAGTCACTTGTGCCGAAGCAACGCTTGCTGCAGTTTTGACCCAGCGTGCCGTGCGCGTACCTCATCACTGCCCTTGCAACTGCGACACATGTGCCGCAGCATGGCAAGCGATGAGGCCGCGGCTGCCAGCACCCAATCCCCTGTACAGGACTGGTTTCGCTGCACCAGGATTGCAGGATTGCAAGCTCGCACGTGGATATATGAGGTAGAACAGTCATTACCTAGCAGCTAGCACTTCTCTGGAAAACTTTTGTGTGGACACCAGCCTATTCCAGACTTTTTTGAAGGTGACGCGTGAGGCAAGACGGCTAGCTGGCGCGGCGATGCCTAAACCTTCAAAGCTTTTGAGTTCCTGTCAGCCTGGCTGATGCTGAAAAAGGCGGGGACGACCTCCCCCGCGTGCACCTCTTGCTTGCGTGTGCTTTGAAATAGATGAGTGAAAGACTCTCAAGCTGCTCCCCAGGCGCACGCACGCTAGCGCCTGCTGAGACGTGGCCGGTGACTGGACTCACTGCACCTTCGTTGATTCCAACTGTGGCACCCAATGTACCCGGTAACCCCTGCAACCCCTGAACGCATCTTGAAGCCCTAAAGCCAGAGCCCTAAGCAGCCGACAGGACCGATAGCAGTGCCTATGAGCTATGGTCTGAACTCCTTCAAAGGGTAATCTAGGGGATTATATAGGGGACTAAAAAGGGCTTACTAAGGGCGATGCTAGGACCTTAGACTATAGCTCATGTGATGCCGACACTCCTGTGTATTCAAGTACTGCAATGGCGGCAGCAGTCAAAACCCAAAACACAAGTACTAGGTGAGGCAAGTCCTACCCTCGTAAATTGCATGGTATTCCTTCCTGCTCTTGTTATCGCTCGATGCCACATGCTCAGCCTCCGACCCAGGATAAAAACCCGGCGCACGCAAAAAGACTCCCAGAAATTGGGGTTGGCCCGGACTTCCAACTCCAAGGAACCTCTTGGGCCTCACACATTTCTCATCGAGATCACCAGACATCCCCCTGGAACCTTCTATCAACAAACTAGGTTGAGCTCTCCCGAACAGACCTAGCATGCAGCAAGCCTCCAACCACAGCCGCTCCCTTTGAATGCTGACCATCCTGAACTTGGGAAGTGTAATGGCATCAATTTCCGAGAACCTTCGTCGCCTGACCATCCTCCGCCTTCCGCCTTCCAGGTCTTGGACTCACGGCCGGAGGTGGGCTTCCTCGAGGCGCCTGGGTTTGGAGGCGTCCCAGGGTTCTCAGACTCTTAGCGTCTCAAAAGAGTCCTACAGTAGGGATGATGAGGAGTAGATGGAGGAGTCGCGGCCTTTGCCGGGAAGGCCACTCCTAAAAATTGCCACGGAAAAGGGATCGAAGCCCGGTTGAATCACTCCTGAAACTGCTGTAGTGGATGGGAAGACGGTTCAGCAAAGCTCGTCGTTCGAGGCTTCGAGCCTTTCAGGCTTCCACTTTCGGATTATCGGGAGTTTCGGCGCTCTGAGGCTTCAGACTCAGCGACTCCACAAGCTAAAGAATTGAAACGGAACATGGAAAACGCTAAGTTTTCAGTCCTGAAGCCCCTGTGGTAAATTAGAGTTGGAGCCAGGTCGGGTTGTAGTGCAAGTCCAAGGCTTCGAGGCTTCAGTTTTGGGATTGGTGGGTGTTTGGGGCTCCGAAGGTTCCAGCTTCTCTACAAGGTAAAGGGGGCATGGAAGATGTTAGGTTTGTGAAGCTCCTGGTGTTCTTTTTGTCCTGTGGCGCTTAGGGCCACGCGGTGCGCTTTCCTCCGACTCAGACACTTGAGGAAGAGGCCTCTCGAGCCCGGAGCATTTGGGTTGAACTGTGACGTCCTGATAAGTTTTTTTTGAGATCTTTTTGGAGACAACGGGGGAAGAAGTTGGAGGGCCTTTGCCTTTGGAGCTCCCAGTTTCAGACAATCAGATTGACATCGTAGAGCCCAAGATGTCCAAAGATCTCTGCCTCCGCCCAAAACCCTAAGAACCTAAGACCTAAAGCAGGCCTCCAAGCGGTTCACAGCTAGTGTATAAGAAGGACGATATGGGCAGAAGCCTGCACAGTTAAACCCTCTATAATCCTCAAACCTTGCGAGATGATCATGACTAAGCCCTTTGCCACACTCCAAGCAGGCCCAAACTTTGAGCCTTAAATTCCCAGAGTTTCTTGCACCGGAACCTTCATCTCCCTTCGAGCTCTAAATGCTTTGAGGTGCCACGAAAATCCACCCCCACTCCGAGCTAAACACCCCGCGTGCAGGTAAGAGCTCGCTCTCCCCATTCTGCCGAGCCGGGGGGCAGGGGCGGGGACGCCAAGCAGAAGTCTGGAAGAGTCCTGCTCTTCAGGAGCCATGGCTACCAAGCGATTTTAAAGCTGGTGGCAAAGACTTAAACAGAACACATTCTCAGACCCATAGTCTAAGTGTGTTGGGGCTTCATGCTTCTTCGGGTGCTGGAGATGGTTGGAAAGAAATCCAGGTCCTGACAGTTACACGGGCGTTCGCATAGCGAAAAGAGATGAAGGGTCGCAGTCGAGATATGGTAAATAAAGCTAGCTACTAAGGCGTGTTTCTCAGCAAGCCGCTTCCTCGAACCCACCCACGAAGCGGAGATCAAAATGCCTCAATCGGGGTCTCCAAACAAGGTATGTTCCTATGGCTAGAACACGGACCTAGGCAGTGTAGAATATGCTTCGTGTAAAAGAGGTCATGGTTCCGAAGCAATTTGTCAGGCTCATGAGCACAAAGGTTTCCACGTCTTTCGCACACAAGGTTTCACAGGTTCAGATAGATGATAAGCCATTTCTGGACATCAGTACAGAATGTCCATTGTTGAAGTTGAATGGCCTTGTTCTAGGCTGTGGATTTTGTTAGTTCACCTAGCCTCTAAAACCACCCTGCCCCTAGACCCCTGAAACAGAAATGGCTGATGCATCTCGGCAATTTTCTTCTTCAAAGGGGTGTGCTGTATTTGTGGTGGCAACAAATCCGCAATGCCAATTGCATTAGTCATGCACTTGTGATTCTTTGACACAGTTCTGCCGTGCAGCTCAGAAAAGCAAACCGTGCCTTTGTACTTCATGCTCTACTGCAGGCATGTATTTTTCTCACTTCCCTGCTGGTGAAACGTGCTTGCGCAGCCCCTCGTAATGGTTAGCGGGCAAGCGTACGTGGCGCAGGTTACTGTAGATCGCAGCATACGCTTAGACCCGGCTTTGTGCTCATGCTGGGCGGTGTTGTGTTAATTCTTCTGGGCAAGGCTTCCATGGCACTGCTGGGGACAGTACACATACCTGTTTGCGAGGCCTTTGAGCCACCAACCGGCCTCGAGACGCAGGCGCCAGCGATGAGGTGCAGGGGGGCTGGGACTTTCTGAACTTTGTCCTGACAACTTGGACAGTCAGGGGGACTCCGTAAGGAGGTTAATAATGGGGATGGCTGGGGATAGAAGTTTGCTTACAGATGTTATCAGCCAATTGAGTACTGACTAAGTCCTCCTGACCCTCCACGAAGGGTCTGTGATCCCTTTATGCAGTGCTTACAAACTCTCTTGCGGCCGGCGTTGCTGAGAAAATTCACTATGTAAATTTGCACAGAATTGCGCGGCAATCACACTACAAATGCAAGCTGGGAAGGCTGAGCGCCTGTGTCAGTTTGACTCGTGTTTTGTGTGTGTGTTTTCCCCGCAGTGGCTGACGTGGCTACAGATGCAACCGAGGAAGAACTATAACTGGAAGGGCGTGCGATCGTTGAGCAACATTTACTTGGAAACGTCATGCGAGCTCGATTGCGGCTGCATGGCCCTGCTCAAGTTGTCACGATCAAGCTGCTCGCATTTGTTGCCAGACGGTCAAGCTGACTGCGTTCGTCAAAGATCCTGTGACGTAGTCGTTTTGAAGAATTTTCCTTTTAAGGACAGGGACCTATAGAGACATGAGATTGCCCTGATGTTCGAATGTTGATCCGCTCGAAGTCCGGGCCGGACCCCGTGCACATAAAGTAAACCCGAAAGACGACAGGCCTCTTCTTTCTCGGTTTTTGGTTGTGCTCTTGAGGCGTTCCTGTTGAGCATCAGCCCTTTGTGATGGACAGTCAGTTTTGGGCTGAAGCTTTGATAGACAGGTTCCATTTGGTGCTGTAGGTCTTACGCTATGGAGAGACTGGGGCCGCCGCCCGGTCTTGAATTCCGGGCCCATCCACCAAGCTTTGGGCATCCGGAAATGTGCAGACGCCCATGCGTGCATATGTTTCAGCGTGGCCGATGCCACCAGGGCCAACTATGCTCCTTCTGCCACGGGCCGCATGACGTACCGCCTTACAAGATGCAGCCCCACTTGCGATGGCTTTTTTCAAGTCTTCCTCGTGAGGAACAGATGTTCATCATCCTTGCCCACCTCAGCCAGCGGTTTGCACAGCCGGGGTTCCCGGCTGAGGCCGCTGCACTGCTACAGTGCTTGCACTCAGAGTGGCAGGATTCCCAAAATGATCGGCAATCGGGGCCATTTCGGCTCCACCTGACCTCAGGAGACCTGAGAAGCATGCAGAAGGCTTTCTGGCGGATGCCTCTCTTCGCCGTGTTCACCCACTTCCCTCATTCATCGCCCGAGCTCGTGCACTACCTCATCGAGCAGGTGCGACGGAACATGGCTTCAGGAGAATCCAACAGCCAAACCATTTCTTGGACTGTAGTGTCTCGTTACCGAATGTTACCGACTTAGTCTGTAGCTGCTAGATTGATGCCTGAAATCCATCGTTTGATGGCTCAAAGCTTAATCGTTCCTGCGACGTTTCTTTGCTCAAAGGATGGATTTTGGGATCGGATGGTCAGCTGAATACATTTGTGGCCTTAGTGCTACTTCGCACTCTGGCGAGCGACGTTTTCGTGGCGTTCTTTCGCCATATGATACCCGCAGACCCATAAAGATGCTGTTACGCAAAGGTAGGTTTTCCATATCGTTTAAGGCATTGTGTTTTTATCAGCACAGCTTGGGTCTGATAATTAGGATTTGCATGTCTTTGGATGAGGAAGGATGTTGCTGTCGGCATTGCCGTTATGGCTGCAATTCTTCTTTGTCATCTGCAGCTTCCGAGGCGTGACAGCCTACCCAATCGACGTATTTAAACTGTATTTTGGCCAGGGCGACCTCCAGGATAGGTTGAGAACGGGGATAGCTGTAGTCATCAACGGGCTTAGGGGGCTTCCAGGTTCTAAGTGTACTTGTTAAGTTATCCGGGGCCCTGACTGAGTCTTCAGCTGCTAGATTGATGCCTGAAATCCATCATTTGATGGTTCAAACCTTAGTCGGTCCAGTTACGTCTCTTAGCTCAAAGGATGGATTTTGTGATCAGATGTTCAGCTGAATACATTTATCACACTTTCACGCTGTCGCCTTGCAAAGCTTATGGACCAATAGTGGCCTAAGTGCTACTCTGGCGAGCGACGTCTTCGCGGCGTTCTTTCGCCACACGATACCCACAGACCCACAAAGATGCTGTTGCGCAAAGGTAGGTTTTCCATATCCTTTAAGGCGTTGTGTCATCTACGCGGCTTGGGTCTGTCAACTCGGATTCGCATGGTTCTGCAAGCAGGTTTCTTCGGACGAGGAAGTCGTGTCTTGTTGCCGACTTAGTCTTTAGACTTTAGCTGCTAGATTGATGCCTGAAGTCCATCGCTTGATGGTTCAAACCTTAGTCACTCCCGTCACGTCTCTTTGCTGAAAGGATGGATTTGGGGATCGGATGGTCAGCTGAATACAAGGTACCATACCCCCATGCTGCCGCCATGCAAAGCTGATGCACCAGTCGTCGCCGTAGTGCTACTTTGCACTCTGGCGAGCGACGTCTTCGTGGCGTTCTTTCGCCGCACGATAGCCGCAGACCCATAAGCAATGTATGGTGTAGCATCAAAGAGCCAGAGCCAAAGAGTTCGGGCGTCTTTGGCGGCGCCGGCCAAGTTGCTGAGCGCACGGCTCAGTGCCTCAGGCTACTTGGCTTGCCACCGGAGGTGCTGGAGCACATGCAGCGCACGCAGCCGCAGATGCCTTGTAAAATTCCTGTGAATCAGTGGCCTGTGTGAGGGATAATTTGTAGATCACAAAGTCCTCTTTCCATTTCTAGTGCTTTCTGGAGGGTGCGCAATGCCTGCACGAAGCCGCTCCTAATCTTTGGAAAGTTCCAGGAGGAAGACCAAGCAAATGCTGTCATTAACCCTTTGCTGACGGACGCTGCCGATATTAAAACGCCCTACCTAGCAGCTCTAGTTTTAAATATGCCCTGTAAAAGCTGTAGTACGCATGGTCTTGTTGGTGGCTTGGCTCACAGTTTTTCTGGCAGCCTGCGCAGAAGGCTGCAGGCATGCGGTTGCAATGTGCTCCTTGCGATTTCTTTCTCCAAGATCGGGTCATTGGATGACAGGAATTCAGTAGATCAACCCTTTCAGTACACTCGTGCAAGGAGCGGAGGGCAAACGCCTTGTCATTGTTTCGTGCGATTTCCTCAGACGCTCTGGCAAAAAGGAGCTTCGTCAGACCCCTAAAGGGATCCAACATGGGATCCATTCCATCATCATAACTCGCAATTGATGTTATCATTGCTGCATTTTGCTATGGTTCTATGATTGTTGTGATTATAACCCCCTGAAGCTACTTAGGTGCTGGAACCCAATCGGTGATTGGGGAGCCCGTGGTGCTTTTGCGCAAGGCCTGCGGTCTCTTCATGATCCAGCCCTATATGCCCTATGCACTGCGAATACAGAAACCCTGAGCACCAGCTCCCTAAAAGGAAGCCTTGATGCTGGGAGAGGGCCTCCAGCCTGAGTCCTTTTCAGGTCATCCGAGGCCTTCAGCGTGGTTGTCTTGCGCGGGCTGCGATGATGAGGCATGAGGAAAACACGCACATGGTGATTTCCGAAAATTAGGGGTACTTTTTTGGTGGATTCCAAAAAGAATGATTATAGTATAGTGGGGTCTAGATTGGCCCCCCTGTTTTGGGAAACTACAACATTTTTTGGGGGTGACATGTGGTATGAAATCACACGATTTTTTTTGCAAATGAGGGCTCCCCCGGACATACCCTCAAAATAGGTGGAGCCCGAGGCTGCCCAAGATGGGGATACAGGAGGATGAGTGGGGTCCATAAAAAAAGGTACATGTGGAGCAGCTCCTACCCTGAGGGACCAATCCATCTTAGTGATGGAAATAGACCTTGAATGACACCAGGAAGCCGAACACGATTCAAAGTAGCTTCTGCAACTGCTAGCTACTGGGGCCCTAAACCACCCTAAACCTTAAACTCCTAAACCCTAGATCCTAAACCCTAAGCCTTACACCGTTCTGAATCCCCCTGCACTGTCCGCAAGCCCAGCAGCAAGATAGGAGCTCGGCCTTCCGGTGTATGGCTACGGGCTCGGCAAGCAGCTTTTTGATGTGCTCTGCCGTTGTATGTGGGTGGGTCTCCAAGGGGAATTCCAGTAGTTTAGGGGGTAGAGTTTGGGTGGGATCAGATTTAAGAATGAAAAAGGCCATGCGCAGCGTCTAGGGTTTCAAGGATTTTGGGGCTTGCTTAAACTGCACAACGCAGAGTGAAATGGAACATGAAACGGGAAGCGACATGTAGATCTAGAAGCTCCGGAGCTGGAGTTGACGAGATTGAGACTGCGCTAGAGGGTTTTGTTGACTTGAACTTCAAGTTTTGTCGGCCAGACCCCGACACTGCGTGAATTAAGGATTACGCGCATGCCCAAAAGTTGCCTCTTTGTCGGTGTTTAGCCAGTATGTTGCCCTCTTTTTTGTGTCCATGCAGGTAGTGTAAGGAACCGCGGAGGCTGGCTGCAGAAGGAGACTCCTTGGGGTCTTGGGCCATGCTGGGCCCAGCATCCGCTTGTGAGGAACCCCCCAATAAGCCAGAATCCTTTCTATTGCTGCTAACGGTCATGGCATCCCGCAGAACTGAAGAAACCCTAAACCCTAGATCCTAAACCATAGACGATAGAGCTTCTAGACTTGGCCCCTTTCCCTCCCGTACCCAAACATCCTTGACATCCCGGGCCTCACCCTCCAAACCCCCAAATCCCACACAGCTTGGGTACCCCAGCATGATGACCCTCAAGCCAAGTTGCCAAAAGCAAACTTCAGAAGCCTGGATCCGATCATCTCGGACTTCAAATCCAAGGCCCCGCCGTGTTGTTCAATTCCTGGGCTCCGGATGCTTGCTGCCACGCTTGCAGGCCGAGTGGAGGCAGTAGCTAGCGGGGTTCAGGCAACTTGGATAGCTTGTTGGAGAGCTTGCTTAGTTGTGAAGGCAGTGTCTGCTTGAACTCCAGCGTCTTTCACAGGTCAAGCCTGAGTCTGAGTCATCGGCTTCCACATTTCCAGGCGCGTGGAATCCGAGTTGCGGTGGAAGGTGTGGGGATCTTGTTGAGAATCCAGGTGTGGGGTGCAGGTGCCCTGTGGTGCGGACATGTTGACAAGGCCCTTCAAGAGGATCGCCAAGGTGATACCTGACCCTGAAGTAGAGGCGCTTTTGCCTTCTTTGCAGCGTATTTTTTCCGAAAGCTGGAAGTTCCAAGTTCAGCTGTGCCGCTTTTTTGGCATCATTCCGCCTGAGCCGAGAGCAGCAAGAGGGTAATAGGAACACAGCACATCTCACAATCAGTCCCCAACCAGAAAGGTTCCAAAGAGGGAAAAAGATGCATCCTTTGAAGCGCCGGAAACCTCCTTTAAACTCCGTGAAGAGATCCTCCAGTTCTACGAGTTTCGCTGGGTCCCAAAAAAGGTTGCATGCAGCTCTCCTTGAAGCGGATGCCACCGCTCTGGAGCCTCCTGCAAGGCTTCCGGGCCCGGTGACTGCAGCGCCGTTTGGACCTCTCAGGAGTGCGCTCCAACTGCAAGGGATTTCAGAAGTTTTGTTAGCAGGATTCCTTTGACAAAGGAAGCGGCTTGAGGAGAGTTAGGTCGAGCGTGCCCGTAGTTGGGGTCAAGGGCTGAGGGGCTTGAGCAGGCTTACCTCGGCAGATCTGGGGGAGTTGGGGTTGGAGTTGTGGCCTGTTCTGGGGTTGTTTCTTCGTGCTGCTGCATCTGTTTGCCTATGGTACTGTACGCACCAGGCATGCCAGCTTAACGTGCATGTTGCGATGCAAAACAACCGAAGGCCAGAAGCTTGGAAGGAGGCTTTTGTAGACTGCTCTCTGTTCATGTGTTATGTTGGCTTAGTTTGTGCCAGTGTGCGGAGGGCCAGTGCCCATGTACCACTTAGCGGTTGAGAGCAGAGAGAAGGGCCGGCCCTGGGAACGTGGGCACAAGACTAAGAGGTAAAGGCTGGAGCAGAACAGAGCACATGGCTTCTAGCTGGATTCTAGCGGTGTCTTGGATGACATGTTCTGAGCATGGAGTCTGGTACTGGGACGCGCTCAAGGAGACTCTTTGGGTACATCTGGGCGGAGTCTTGGACAAAGCCCTGGCATTCCATGAGTAATGGACGGGGTGAAGATGCTGCGTAGTGTTTGCTCATTTAAGAACAACCAAGATGCAGGCAGTGGTTCATTGCCCGGCGGATTGAAAATTGCTTACAAGACTCAGTCACAACTTAGACTCTGCGTTTTCCTCACCTTGCCCAGGATTATGGTTTTTCCCGCGACCCAGAAGCTGGACAGGCGGGGCTCTTTGCTTTTTGAAAAGGTCCATGAGACCGAACAAGGATGGTGCTGTTTCCTGCTGTTCATTCGTGGCATCCGCAGCCGGCTCAGAGGCAGAGATCACGAGAGAGGCACCCCGTGCGGAATCTAAGCACTCAAAAGCACCTCCCTCCATGACGACGGGCAAGAAAACCTTTCTGAGGGACGTGACCGCGGTCCCCGCCGCGTGACATTTGGCGACGGTCCTGGGTGCACACGTTTCAAAAAGGTCCATGAGAAGGAGCGAGGATGGCGGCCTCTCGACTTTTTCCTGCTGTTCATTTGCACCTTGGCTTCGTGGCATCCGCAGCCGGCTCACAGGCAAAAGATCACGGGAGAGGCACCTCGTGCGGAATCCGGGCATTCTTCAAGCCCCACCTCCCTCCATGGCGCCGGGCAAGAAAACCTTTCTGAGGGACATGACCGCGGTCCCCGCCGCGTGGCCTCTGGAGACGGTCCTCGACGCCTGGGTGCACACGGCAAGGCTGCGCTACTTTTGGAATGCAGCAGATTCCCAGAAATCCTTGGACCTGCTGAAGCAGCGTGCCGCGGAGCTCTGGGAGCCGAAGGCCGAGCCGGTCCTCGCGGCAAAGCTTTTCCAGCGAGGCCGAGCCGAGCTGCAGCGGTGCGACGTGCATTACTTCACCAACGAAGGCTTGGCGCGAGTGAATGGTGTGTGCTGCATTTCCTCTTGGGATTGGCTGGAAGCTGCTTCCCAGCGCCTCGCCCTGCGCCTGACGGCCGCGGAGCACAGCGCCGCGGAGGAGGCGAAGACGCGGCGGCGAGTGGAGGAGGGCAAGTCTACCGCACACGAGCTGCAGAAGGCCAAGGAAGAGGCTGCCCGCCTTGCAGGTTGCTTGCAGGAGGCCTGGGATTCTCCAATTGTGTTGATTTCTGTGGGGGGGCTTGATTTGTGTTGCCTGGCAGCTTGACCGAAGGTTTCAGAGCTGCGGTCAACTTCAGTGGTGTTTGTTGAGTTGTTGTTTGGGCTCGGTTTCTATCCTTGGTTCAGGATCGATCAGGGCGGTGATTTCAGCAGGGGCGCAGTCCTGGCCGAAACAGGGGCATATCTGATGCAGGGCTTACCGTTTCGACTCAGGTAGGCTTCAGGGCTATGCAGCAAGGGCTTCGAGAGCTGATAGTTTGAGAGCCATGGATCGGCAGTCGTGCAGCGTTACACTCCGAATTTTAGGCTGCTAGATTTTTAGGTTTGATTCATGGTGACGACTCTGCAGGTCATAGGCGAAACATCAGGACTGAGGACCTACAAGGTTTAGCTGAAGTTCTTTTGACGCAAGGTCTTCAAGCCGACTGTTTGAGAGCATTGTGTTGGAGAGCATGTCTGCGAGCTGTCCACTTCGATCAGAGTCTGTAGACCTGGCTGTCAGATGTCATCTCCACTTTTCTAAAAAGAAGAGGGGGAGTCTTTTAGGCTACCTAGATCAAAGAGATTTTACTGTCTGTAACCTCAAGCCATCACCCTGTGAGGCGGATTCGGAGGTCCGAGCATCAAAGGACGAAGTGGCCCAGCACAAAGAGCGATGTGGGCAGCTCGAGGCTCGTGTGCTTGCTTTGGAGGCTGGCACAGCCGAGCATGTCATGCAGCTCCGAGCCTCGGAGGAGGAGCGAAGGCAGCTCGCGGAGCGCTTGGCTTCTGCGGAGGCCTCGGCATCCGACAAAGTGGAGGCGCTCCAGCAAGCTCAGGAGGAGACTACCAAGCTCGAGCAGCGGGTGGCAGCAGCAGAGGCCGCAGCTGCCGAAAGCCAGGATGAGCTCAGCAAGGTTCAAAGCGAGAAGAGGGCGTGCGAGGAGCGCTGCCAGCAACTCGAGAGCCGCTTGGCCAAGGATCCTGCAGGAGGCAATACGGAGCTGAAGACCTTGCTGATCGAGAATGCAAAGTACGAGGAGCGATGCGAGCAGTTCAACGCAAGTCTTGCCAAGGCGGAGACAAAGCTGGATCAGATGGCCAAGTGCCAGGTGGAGGCTGCCAAGTACCAGGAGCCGGAGCAGCTCACTGAGGCCAAGGAGCAAGCCTTGCGCATGAGCGGTAGATTTCCCACGAATCCTACTTTTGCTCACCACGGCCCAGCCTCCGGCGTAGAAGCTTCCAGCAGCCCTGAGTCGAACACCTCTGACTCCCTGGGCTACATCCTGGTGGAGGACGCCTCATCCGTGCTGAGCCGCTCCTCCTGGTTCTCGGTCCAGCCTCACTGCTTCATGCTGGACGCCATCTTCAAGACCCGCAGCTACGGCGTGGACTTCTTCTTGATGAGCAGAGACTTAAAGAAAGGCTCCCAAGTTGTGGCTGGCGATGACAAGACCATCTTGGAGGTCGCCAAGAATCCGGAGATCTGCAAGGCAACCGACCTCGTCCGCTTGCAAGCGGGAGCTGCGATTTAGCAGGTGACGCAAGACCACCTGGTGCAGGTGCCTCACCTGAAAAGCCTGGAGGAGGGAGTGGCGGATGTGACGGAGGTGAAGGCGGGAGTGGGCATCGCAAAGTACCTCGCAGCTGGCACCTTGAAGGTGGGCGACTTCGTGATGCTCGACTCGGGCGAGCCTGTGACACTCACAAGCGTGGAGTCCTGGTCCGCGGACTGCGAGGTGCTGAAGATCGTCTTTGAGCCTGACTTGCCCGTGGCCTGTTTCGCCTGCCCGCCCTGCATCCTCAGCAAGGGGCACCCGAACTTTCGCACTCGCCGGGGAGGCATTTGCCAGCGGGGCAAGGGGACACCAGACATGTACCAGACCGCTGACAGCAGCTCCATCCCCGTCACAGCCAGTTTGTGGACGGATCCTTTGAAGTGATTTAAGCTTACCTTCCTTGTACAGCGCCCAGACGGCCACGAGCCAAGCCAATTCGCCAATTTGCTCCCGCGGATGCCGCCAAGCTGCTCAGTGCACGGCCTGTCCAGTGCCTCCGGGCTTGGCTTTGCTGCAGGAGCTGCCGGAGTGAAGTGCACGCCGCCTTCTGAACCATTTCCAGGCGTGTTTTTGTGTAGC
Organism: Symbiodinium pilosum; assembly: GCA_905231905.1. Lineage (NCBI taxonomy): Eukaryota > Dinophyceae > Suessiales > Symbiodiniaceae > Symbiodinium > Symbiodinium pilosum. The sequence continues at coordinate 4,332 of CAJNIZ010046437.1, read as the reverse complement.
TTACAGTGATGAGTTTGGGATCCGTAAGACCCTTTCCAGAGCTGAGCTAGGTTCGGGAGGTGTGCAGTGCCTGAGTGACGGCCCATTTCAATCTTCCTCGGCTCCCAGTTTTGTGCTCACGTGCCGAACCCCCCTGGGCACACGACCGCAGGGGAATACGCGCGGATGTGTGGAAGCGCCTCGAAACGGGGACCAGTGCCGTGCTTGTGACACGGCCAAGAGCGTTTATCAAGCGTATGAAGCTTCCAGAGAATTCCATTTTATTTTGCCCTCTCATTGACCCTGCGAGGCCCGAGAGGCAGAAGACTTCGCGTCACCGCAGGCCGAGGGTTCTTCCGAGGGCGCAGGTTGGCAGCTCGGCGCAGGGACAGTCATCCGGCTTCGTATTGCAGACTACTGTTGCTGTACCAGAGTGTTATGACCTATATAGACTTCCAGGGTCCTAGGCTTTGCCTTCAGAATTTCCAACTTTGCAGACTCCAAGTTGGGTACACGGTGGCTGAAAGAGAACTTGCATGAAGATGTATACCTAAATCCGAGGCATTATTGTGATATCATGATACTATCGGAGACTTAGGGCCATGCAGGCTTGCGTGCGTCAACAGTAGGACCTGTAGAGCTGAAACCCAATGCATCCAAAAGGCCCGAACGAAATCTTCATCCCGAAGCTCTAAAGCCGAGAAATTCTGCAGCCTCCCGGCTCCAGCTCCAATCAATCTTGTACAGGTTCTGAAGCCTCAAGCTACCAGCCTTGCAGAGCCTGAAGCCCTACAACCCTCGAATTAGAACCTGCGTGAACCCCAAAGTCGCATTTAAACCCATGAAAAACCCTAAGCCTTTGCAACCCTCCAAGCCCCTCGCGACCCCTAAGAAATGCCTGTAGTTTGAGGCCTTCTCAGCCCGCGAGGCCTTCGACACCCTCCACAGCAGGCCAGGGCCCGAGCTTCAGCTCTAAGAAGCACAGATCCCCTCCCTCCACCCCCGCCCCACCCGAACACACTACAACCTAAGCCCAAAAGAATACGGGAGCTTCCAGGTCTGCGCAACCCCCTGAACCTTACTACCCTAAATGATTTAGAGGTTTCCATTGTCTTTTCCATTCCACTGTTTTAGCTCCAAGGCTTCGGGTTGGGTGTTGGGCCAGCTTTGGGACTTGGAGGTCGGGGACCTCAAGGAAGAAGCCCAAGCTCCGAAAGTGATAGTAGCATTACAGTTCTCCACCAAACAAAAAAATTCAAAAGTGATGGTATTTTTGGTTTGAGGTTGTGGGTTGTGCTGTTTGGGGTTTAAAGGTCGGAGCTCGGATTTGGTGATGCAAATGATCCCAAACAGTGCTGTGGGCATGGGAGTAGCCATGAATTTGAGGAAGAAAAGAAATCTGAACCGCCTGGACACCAGCACACCAGTATACTATAAGTTGAACTGAGCTCAAGAGCAAAGGCCAACGTAGACCCGGACAGGCCTACATGGCTGTGTACAAAACAGCCACGTTGTCTTCTGCAAAATGCTTGGGCTGCTGCTCCCTCAGCCCTTCACTCAGCCCTCTACTCACGGAGAAGTCCTCGTCGCGGCCTTCCTGCCAAGTTTGTACAAGATCTCTCATGTCCTTTCTACTATCATGAACCCCTGGGCCTTCAACTTTGTGCATCTAACGCTTGCAGAAGCAACGCCAAAGGAGCCAAAACTCCGTAGAGAGGGTACTAGGCACCCAAGGCAAGTCTTCCTTTAATACCCACCGCACGATATTCCTACAAGCGGAGACCCCGGAACCTTACACAACAACAAACAGATATGCATCCTCCCCAGCATGCCTTGGCATGCCCAAACCCTTGAACCACATCCCGCTTCCCCAGCCTTCTGAAATCCTGACAATGCTGTTTGGCCTGGTGCCCCCAACCCCATCGCAGGCGCAGGTCTGCGGGCAGCTTTCGCCAAGGCGCCGCGGTAGGAAGAAGTGTGGATCCTAAGATCTCAGGTTTTCAGCGTAGGGACTTGATTCTCTTAATTCATGGGATTTGGGACTCCAGCAGCAGGGCTTTCGGCTTGAAGAGTAGATGGAGGAGTCCCTGCGCACATCCTGGGCAAGAATGCCCCTGAAGATTCTGGAGTTGAGCAGGTAAGGCAGCCCTCACCTGCTTTGATGGAAGTTTTTTCTCTGTGCTGTTTATCGCATTCTCTCGTCATGTAAACAGTAGGAGTACATGAGGATCACTTGTGACTTGGCACGTCTCTTGCATTGTGGGTCGCAGAAAAATCTGGCCCACGTGACCTGGCCTTCTGCCACACACGGGGACAGTCTTGGGAGCTCCTGTTTGCATGTTGGGGCCGGTATAGAGCCCAGTATCAATAAGACCTTCCAAAAGGGAGGTTACCCTCCAGCGGCGCCGGCTTGAAACCTTGAATCCGTATGGCTCCCTGAGTTCGTTGGAAGGCATGCGGCAGAGCACGGGGCAGGGGGCCACTGGGGGTGGCAACGGAAACAGGTCTGGGAAGGCTTCCGCTGCTTGGTCAGAATGCGTTCCATCCACAGCCCCGCTCAAATGATAATTCTTCAACGAAGGGTAATGAGAGCTGTATGACTCTGTGGATGAGGGATGCCCACAAGGGATGTCAACAAGGATAGCTAGGGTCAGGCATGTCTCCACGGATAGCTAGGGTCAGGCATGTCTGGGTGAAGCGCGCTGAGGGGGCCAAGAGGCCAGAACTCTCGTAAAGTGATGATGACCTATTAGGGCTATGTTAAGATGCTCTTGCAACCTACGGGGAGGATGCAAGGAGACAAGGTGTCAAGGTGTCCTGGTGCTGGTGGCTCTCGGCAATTGAAGATGTGGGTTTTCAGGCATTTGCTTTCCGCAGCCTGGATGATGTTGGGTTTCACGACTTTGTAAAGCCATTGATCGAGAAGCTTGCAGGTGCCTCCGAAATAATGGAACTGGTGGTCTTCGAAGCAGCTAAATCCCAGAGCCACCCACTCCCTGATGTCTGTAGCACCCCTGAAGCACGAGACCAACCCCTCACTGGCTCGCCTCAAGGCCTCGTTGTCGTAGCGTGTGATCCTCAGAGGTGCTCACGCGTTGGCATTTTCAAGGGGAGTTCCGTGAGCATCATTGAGTGTGTCAAGATAGTCAGGGGTTGAGGAGCTTCAGCAGGGTTGGTCTGTGCATCTTGGTGTCAGAATGCAGGCAGGCCACAGAGGCCTCCGGTGTTCGGAAGGCCACAAGATTTTAAAAGCACAGCTGCACGGGCCTGCTGCGCATGCCCCCAAGACAAACAGGTAGCATGCGCATGAAGTTCCATGTTGGGCTTAGTGAGTGGATGAATGGAGGGTACGCATGTAAGGCGGCGCGGTGGCACAACTTTGGAATTCGGCAATTCGGCGGAGGGCCTTCAGAACCTGGGAATAAGACCTAGAGGTTAAACGGAGCTCTGTCTCGGTCGAGATGTGATGGGCATGCAGCGCAATGCTTGCGTTAGAACTCGAAGTGCAAACCCCTTTGGGGATGTTGTGCAAGGGGAGATGACAGTGTTGTGAGTTGTGAGGGTTAGCCAGGCGAGTTTAGGAGGAGCAGTGCTGCAGTTCATTGCGTTCTAGGCAGTGTTGCTCTATGCGACCAGAGGTTCTTTGCCGCCACGCACTCCCTTTCTGACATCAAACAGGTGCTGGTGCTGCTTATGGCTTTTATAACGGAGTTGGTCTGGTGTTCAGAGCATTGTGGCCAAGTCTGAACTTGAGCTCCAAAGGATTGTGGCCAAGTCTGCTTGTAATTCGAAGGTCTAGCTGTCCTATGCATGGATCATGTTGCAGCTAGGAGATGTTGGAGGTGGTGTAGGGACATTCAACTTGTCATATTGGACTTGGCGTGCGTGTTTATGCCCCAATAGGTAGTGGACGTGAAGATGCACCTCCACAATGAGTTTTCAAGGGCTACTGAGTTTCAGGCAGCAGTTCATCTTTGAGCCTTTTAAAGCCTTTGCAAGTCGACCTGGTGCAGGATAATGGCTTGCTGCGACTCACAAGCAGATGAGGCGTGGCTCTCACTCAAAGGGCTTGTCTTCTGAAGTGGGAGGGAGGCAGCAAGCGTGTGAGGATGGCGCTCCCTCAGATTTTGCTTCTGCTCTTTTGCACCTTGGCACCTTGTCCTCGTGGCTCGGCAGCCGGTTCGATCAGGAGAGAGGCACCTCGTGCAGGGTAAAACCACCTGCCCCGATGGCGCCGAGCAAGTCCGTCCCTCTGTGGCAGATGACGGCGGTCCCCGCCGCGTGGCCTCTGGAGACGGTCCTCGACGCCTGGGTGCACACGGCAAGGTTGCGCTACTTTTGGAATGCAGCAGA
>CAJNIZ010046436.1:13458-40295 GCA_905231905.1 Symbiodinium pilosum | reverse complement strand
GTACGGCCTTGGCAGCTGTCAAGAGGAAGGACCCACAGCACTGCGCAGCTTCAGCTCGACTCAGCTGCTTGGCCCTCTGGTGCGACTTCGCCGCACAAATCCTACAGAACATCCCCACACGCCCAGGCCTTTCAGGCCTTTGTGGCCTTTGTGGCCTTTGTGGCCTTTGGCTGATGGCCCTTCACTGCTGGCTTGGGCCAACTGGCATCAGGAAGTTTGAGGAAGGATATCAGTAATCTACGTGCTGTGCACCACATATGAGCGATTTCTGGTGGCTCGCACGACCTCCAGAACGAGCGCAAGGTCCCCAATCGGCCACCCGGAGGAGTCACCCCGTAATGGCATCACGCCAAAGTAGCCCAGTTCAAAGCGGGTCCAAGAGAATGGCGTTTCTACCTGCCTTGATTCAGATTCATCGAAGACATACTTTCCATGGCGGATCATCTATGCCAAGCTCAAGCCTTCTGCAATAAAGCTATACCTTCAAAGTAAGGGGTTGGTACTCAGGCTGCCGAGTGAGAGAGAATTCTGCATAATTTCTGCACAAGCTCTTCGCAAACCCAACAGAACTGCTCACCACCTACCAGGAAGTCCTATCCCCGATCGCCGTTTCAATCAAGTCGAGATTCACAAGTGAAACGGTAACTTGCATCTGGAAGCTGTGCAAAGTCTGCACACGCTGCAGACAAATCAATTTCGCTGCAATGAATTGATGCAACGAGTTGCTTTGACCTCAGAAGTGGCCAGAACCGTACCTGGCAGAAAGTGATTGCATTTGTGCGGCACTCTCTGTGGCAACATGCCCAGCTTCGAATCTCAGGGAACTGCTGGCCAGAGATCGGGCTGCCACCAGGCGGTGCACCCGGAGAGGACTGCAAAGCACCAAAGGAATTGGCCGAAGGCTCACTGAGACACATGTGAAAGGAGGGACCCATGCTGCTTTTTGCCTGCAGCTTCTGCATCTCAGCTGCAAACTTCATCTGAGCCTGTACATCCAACCAGCTGCAGTGAGAACTTGATAGTCACTGATATACCACAGCTTCTCCTCGATGTGCTCCCGCTGCAGTTGCTGCTGCTTGGCTAGCATCTCCTCTTGTGACCTGGCAAGCTTAGGCAGTAGCTGCTCCCTCTCGATGGATACGCTAAAAATGCCCGGACTTGGTCTCAAGCCGCTTCTGTTGATACTCCATGACCAGCTGCATGGCCTTCAACACCCCTACAACCTGCCTCAATATCACGCACAAACAAAGTGGTCTGTTTGAAAATTGCCTGTGTCTCCAGCGCCGCCTTTTGCTGCGCTGAGGCCTGCTGCACCTGTGGAGCGTGGGGAGTGTGTAGTGTGCCAGCACTGATAGCACGTTACAGCCCTGCCATGAAAACTTTGTTTGATAGAATTGAAAAGGACAAGCATGGACAAGTGCATGCAGGCTTTGCGGAGCAAGCACGGCTCGCAGCAACTTTGCTGAGCAGGACGCCTGCATCAACGACTGGTTGTACTGCTGCAGGAGTTGCATCTCCTGCTGCTGCACCTGTGTTCCAAGTCAGTGGCACCGCTCTCTCTGTCGTGCTTTCTTCTTCTGCTTCTGCTTCAGATTCTTCTTCTATGGGCTTCGCTCACCTCTCACGAAACAAGCCGGGGCATCGCACGCTCTCTCTGCATCTCTACTCCCCCCTCCTCCTCCTCCTCCTCCTCCTCCTGCTCCTCCTCCTCCTCCTTCTCCGCCTCCTCCTTCTTTTGCGGCATGTAGCCCTGAGTCTCGCTGGCTGACTGCATCCGTAAGATCAGGACGTCTTGTATGCCGCTGTATGCCACAATGAATGAATGAATAAATAAAATCGCACCATGGCTTCCCAATACACAAAGCTAAAATGCCAAAGAATAACTACCGCATCTCCCGCCATGAAACACGTCCGTGCAACTCATTATGTTATGACACAACCCAGCCTTAGGAGAGATCCCACTTGCCTTCAAAAACTCGGCGTGCTGCAGCATGCACGGAAAAGCACAGGCTATTGGATCTAAGTGACGCCGCGAAATCACAGCTAAAAGACAGGGTGGCTTCTGACACTGGGGTGGGTCTCAACACCACGCTGCAGCGAGGTCATTGCTTGCATGTAGGTATCGGTTCATCTATTGGCCGGCTCCCATCCGGATCTCTCAACTCGAGACACTTTACAGATCTTTACAGTTGGCTTCGGGCTGTTCGTCCCGTCAGGGTTCTCGAGGGTGGTAGGCCGCCGAAGGCATGAAGCCACCCATCTGGATCGTCTGCGACCCTGTATGGGTCTTCAGGGCTCCCATCTGTCCGGCCTTTCCTCTCCACCGCCAAGGCCTCCTACTTCTTCTTCACGGCTCCTCGCCAAGCCCACTGTGTCCGATCTTCTCCGCTTCCTCTTTTTCTTGTTCTTCTTCTCTACCCCTCACTGCAGTCCGTAGATCCAGAGGCTTGCAATTGCAGCTTGCAATACTAACATGGAACCAGCAGAAAATGGGCCTGTTGCTTGATCTGCATGTCAACCTGCTGCTTCTGCTGTTGGGCCTCAAACAATGAAAACCCCAAGCAAAGTGACTCTACGTACACTTTCCCTGCTTGCTGGCCTGGGTATGCAAATATTCAGACTGCTGCTTCCGTTGCTGCTCCAGGGTATTCTGGCAAATGAAAGTGCGAAGGGATGCTGCACATCTTAATTGCCATTCAAGTTCTGCCTGCCTGCCCCTGCTTCAGCTGCTCATCCAGAAGCCTGTCAAGGGCACCCCGGTGTTTGGGCACCTGTTCAAATGGGAATCAACGCGGGCCTACCTGATGTACCCCTCCTTCTGCTTCTGGATCACCTGCCAGTATGCAATGAATCCATGTTCGCAGCGGCCACATGTTGGCCACATGTCGACAGACCAAGTGATGCCTCTGGGCTCGGCAAGCCAGCACCCGGCATCAATGCCTTCAAGTTCAATGGGCCTACGTCCTACGGGTCAATCCATTCCAACACCACGCTTGTCTGTCCTAGAAACTGCTTCCAAGCGTGCTCTGGCAGTCTGAGCGATGCCAACATGGCCACCTACAATCAACACCAACTCTTGGCTCCAAACCCCGCAGCCCCCTTGCCTTAGCAAACAGCCATTCGATCCGTTCTCAGCGTGCAGTCTGCCTCAAAGGACCAGGACCCTGGCTGAGGTGCATTCGACAAGCTTTGGGCTTGAAGCTGTGGCTGGTTCAACACCTCAGCTGCAGTGAGGCACTTCCGCCTCAAAAGGTAGCATGCAGCAATGAGGCACCAACAGGAGGAGCAAACCCAGGAAGTTGCACGGCAGGCGGTGGAGGAGTATGAAGCTGCGGAATAGCTTGACCATTCTGTACAGGCGCCGCATACCTCTCGCGTCCACAATCCGGTCATAACGAGATTGCCAAACTGAGATCCTGGCGCTGGCACCCCACTACCTGTGATGGCGGCGCCTTGTCCCTCAGCTGACTGAATCTCAAGAAACGCATCATGGAAATCGCTGCAGATCCATGAGTTGCCCGCCCCTGATGCTATAGGAAGCGCCGGTTCTGCGCCGGGCCTTCTGATTCTGTCTGCACATGCTGCAGGTTCACTCTAAAAATCCTTGCGTCGGAGCTCAAATCCTAGACATGTACATGTTTGTTCGTGGAGTGTTCTCATGAGGTGTCAGATAGAACGCCTGTTCAACTTGAGGCTTCGAGAGCAGGGGGACCGAAAGCTCCCATCAACAAGGAGGCCAAAGCATTCCCGTTGCAGGATCGTCTGGAGGGTTATTTGAAGGCCCAACCCCCCCGTGCTGGGGCGTTTTGAGGGCCCCTCTTCAGATGCACATAACCCTTCTGTTTTTTCTTTTAAGCTGAAGCCATTTTCAGGCGACCTAGGCCAAGCTCCAAGGAGCTTTCGTGCCTGACAAGAGCACGCAGGCCTGGCTCCTTCGCCCGCCACTCTGGCCAATCTGAAAACATGAACGGAAACAAACAGCAACAAAACATATCTTGGGATGGTTTCTCAGCTGGCGAGATCCCGCGCACTATATCGAGAAGCAGGCGCACTGTCCAATCTATCCTACTCACGGACACAAGTGCATACTCATCTTCGCAAATGCGCCCATACTTCATACAGTAGCGCATGCCGTTCTCTGTGGGCAAGGGAACCTCACAAAACTGCATGAGGACAAGACGGGGGCACATATGACGGAGTTCTTTGCGCCATTCTGTACACCTGCCAGCCAGACTTGACGACGTTGTGCTTGTCATCTTCTCACTTCTGCAGAAACCAGCTTTCAAGGCCTGGAATAAGGCCCTCCGGCCAAAGGCATTTGCTCAAACAGCTGCGGCATGCAGCTGCACAGCTGCACAGTCAATCTTGCATGTGTCCACGCACACCCCCGAACCCTGACAAAGAGATACAAAGAGCCACATACCTCAGATTAACCTGCAACTGCTCTGCCCCAACAGCTGTTGAGTCCTGTCTGAACGTCCAAATCTCTCATGAGCTGTCTGCCTGGAAGAGAAGTGTCTATCTAATCGGCTTGCAAAGAGCAAGCGAAGCAAAGGACCCCTCGAAGCAACCCGTTAGTGTTCAAAAACAAACCCGCCGTTTACGCACTTCATGTCAGGCTGAAGCGTGTTGTACTTCGAGGCTTATATAGTCTGCGCCATAAGCTAATCATCAACAAAATGGTATGCGAGAGGAGCCCAAGCTCGATCTGCCAAGACTTTCTTCTTCTGCTGTTGGGCACCACGAACAGTCTAAGCGGCAGTCCTGAAGCATAATGTCGTTGTTCAAGTTCGCCAGGATTGCCCGCTGGATGCAACAGGTACTTCCCGCTGTCCACGCAGGAGCTCACGTGATATGCCAAGTTTCGCCTCAAACTCGTGGCAGGCTTCCTCGCCAAAAACAGGAATGGTATGACAGCAGGGAGTCTTATGATGCCAGACCGGGCAAGACATGACTAATTGGTTTATCCTTCTTTAAGCCCGCAGATCTTCAGAGAGATGTCCATTTGAACACTGGCCTCGTTTCAGAGAAGAGTGCAACACACAAGAAAAGTCTGCACCAAGGCCCGGACAAAGCGAGCCACTTCTAGAGTTCCCTTGTCCGTCCAACCACCAAGCCAAACCAAGCCTGCTGTAAAACACGCTGCAAAACACGCTGCAAGCATCTGCAAGCAGTCGGAGCATGTTGGAGCCACTGGACCCCGTGCCTCCACGTTCGCCGGGACAAGCCTCCAGTGCAGTCCCTCTTCCAGCCACAGACTTTGAGTGATGGACCTGACAGCCAACCCGCCTGCAATGAGCAGGTGCGCTGGGGTGTGGCTCTCCGCCTGGAGTCTTCCAGAACTGACCTGATTGCGTCCACGCCCAGTGCACAATGAGCGGCGCTTGCGACATCAGCATGAATGCGGACAGTGCTAAACGGCTGCAGTTGCCTTTTCCCTCGCCTCTTTCAATCTCTGGCTGAAAAAGTCGTAGCATGATGTAAACTGACACTGCCGTGAAGGATTGACAGTATCTGCAGCACCCTACTCTTCTCTGCTAAAGCCTACGAACTTCTTTCAGCATATCGCGCGCATGTTGCAGAGGACCCGGCCTGACAGAAATACTTGGCAAACGCCCAACTTCGGCATCCTGACCCAGGTCACTTAACATGTCCTGTTGCAGTCTAGAAGGGCGCCCGCGCTGAAGCCGTCACCATGAGAATAGGTGGTCTGAAAACAGAAGCAGCGAATCTTAGCTGGCAGGGTGCCATTTTCAGGCTCGGATTTCTCATGCGGAATTCTTCACGACAGCCAACTTAATTCCGGGGACAACAGTGAGCCTGGGCGGGCAGCTCCAACAGCAGACTTAGGACCTCTCATTAGTCGTTCGTTGTGCTTGCAAAAAAAAAACCTGTCTGCTTGAAGTGTTGATTGTCGCAGCTTCAGGTTGAATGTACAAGAACGAGCTAGCTTTTGGAGAGGAAGGTTGAGTTCCAAGCCTTGTAAATGATTTCCACTTCCGAACACTCCAGGCGTCTGCATGTTGGTCTTGCCAGTCAGTTTTCGAACTGAGACAGGGGGTGGGCACGCAGGGGAGGGGCACGCAGGGGAGCAATACTGTCTCATGAAGTAGGGCAAGGAAAGCAGTTCCCAGCACTGCCCCCGAGGGTGAGCCGCAGTTGACCAATGTCCTTGCCGAGGGCTCCAGCATGCTCCAGCGCTCGCACAAAACTGCGCCGAAACCGTAGGGTACTCACATCACCGATCAATACAGACATCAGTACTGTAGATGATATTGAAGAGGCAGCACGAAAGAATGATGTTTCATAGACGCGCTGAAATCTTTCGGGAAAATACATCAAAGCCGCGCACGCATGAAGGGCTTGACCTACCTCAGCCCCCCGTCAACCTGAGCTTGAAAGTGCAACTGTCAATGTTGCTTTGCTTTTCGAGTGTGCAATTCGAGAAACCGCTGTTCTGTTTGCGAGTTCGCTGCTTTACGCCTCTGCTTGTTGCTGGCCCTCGAATGCTACTTGTATCGCCGATCTATCCGTTTAGCTGGCCTTTGCACACCGTCTGCTGTGCCATTGTCAAGATACTTTGACGAACATCAATCTTGTGGTCGCAGGGATTCACATTGTCTGCCAGAGCACGCCGAGCATCGCCTCCCTTGCACGGATACAGAAAGAGAGAGAGAGAGAGAGAGAGAGAGAGAGACTCCAGATTCGATACTGCGGTGCCCTTGCTCTCTGACAAAGATTTAATTTTGCATGGTGTGTGTGCTTGCCCGACTGCAAGAAGGAACCCATGTCCTGCGAATCCAGCAGCGCTATGTTCAGGTTCTTGGACACATCAGATTGGTCAACCATGTGCACAAGAACTTGGAACCTGAGGCATCAGCAAACAAGATTTGGCACTTCCATCTTGACCAAAATATAGAACTTGGCCATTGACCATTGCAGCTCGATCCGGTAATCATCTTTGGACTGCACCTCGTTCAGGGGTAGGCTCGAATGTGAAAAATAGATCGTGCATCGAGCTCATCGATATGGGGCATCCCCTCTAAGACAGGGGCGCAAATCTAAACAAGCGTTGATTGCGGATGCAAATCACAGTAAGACATCTCCAGCTCATCCATTCCTGCCTCTCGAAGCCGGTCCCGCTTGTCCCGAAACTCATCTCTTGTCCTGCAATTCGACCATGAACCTAAAAATGAGGAAAATGACTTGCAACCAAATGCACGTTTGCAAGACAGTCCGCAGGTAGGTCACCACTAAATCTTCTGCAACACCAACAATCTGCGCCACATCCTTGAGTCACGACTTGCTGCAGGTCTTGGCAAATCCTCTCAAGCAGGGCGCCTTCAAGCAATACTGACGGGCAGTGAGGTTGTCTATGACCTCGGAAGGCTGAGGAGATTGCAGCAATGTACTAGTCGCCAGCCCTTCTCAGCAGCCAAACCTCCTTCACTCTGTCCTTCTAACACGAACCCCCAACTTCACACTGCAGGATCTCACAGTTTCCTGACTTGTAACGCGTTTCCATTGACCTGCATGATGCAGCTCTGCTCTGCATCTGAGAAGTGCCCTGAACTGTGCTAAACCGTGGGAGCGCTCGAGGGCCAACAACGGGTCCGTTTTTTAGGGCTGCGCATATGCCCTGAAACACGTCTCTTCTCACTGTCCATTACATACTGTTTTGCAAACATATACCACCGATTTCAACACCTGAGTTTCAGACTGGAAAAAGTCGAGGATTGATCGGGAGATCTGGAAACTGCAACCTTGGAGAGTCATGGGACTGGCTCTGCTTGTACATTGCAGAAATGGAGCCCAGCAAAGGAAACATCTAGGCACACCGCTCATCTGCTTCTAGCTTGCCCTTTTGGCTCACCTTAGGAACTAGAAAGAACGTTGTGCGTCCTTTGCATAAAGTACAGAATGACGCATGAAAAACTGTCTAGCAGATTTTCAGCAAATTGCTAGCGCATCCTTCCCATCGATCCAACTCCTTCAGGGGCACATAGATACTCTTCTATTTCTTTTCAACAAACGAGCACTGACATCATTTGTGCAAGACCAGCAATCCTCCAACGAAGTCCACGCCCGCCGTGGCCGTCTGCTGGAAAACCGGAACCTTGGAAGATCTCGAGCATGAGCGCTGCAGGCGCCTCAGGATAGAAAGCTGTTCTCCCAGGACTCGAGCAAAAACCAATTGATGAACAGAAAGTCACCCATTGAAAAGGTTCTTTCACTTGTATCTTCCCTGCTGCATGATCTTTCCAAGGCACCAAGAACATTAGCAGCCGCCTCCCTGGACAAGGGTGAGCTATCAAAACGATTTCAATTGAGTTTGAGTGGGGTGGGGATGGGTGGGGGGAAGTCGAGAAACTCGAGTCGCAACATGGGGGTCTGAGTCCGAAAGTCAACAACTTCGAGTCTTAAAATGGTGGGCGGTGAATTCACAAAGCGAACGTATGAGTCGGAAAGGGTGGGAACAAAGCTGCTTGGTATGTTCTGTGAGAGCAGAAAGCAGTAAGAACATAGTTGACTGACTGACCGCGTAGCTTCCTACCACCTCTTGCCCGCTTTCCTGCACTTTCTGAGCAGTGCAGTGCTTGCATCATCCTCGAAAACAGTTTTGGCGGACATCAGTTTCACCCAGCTTTGTAATAATGCTCGAAAACAATCTAACACAACGACAACTAGTAAGCCTGACTTCTGGATCTAAGCCGAAGATTCTCAAATCTTGGAGTGTCTCAGGCTTTTTCACCAACATTACACTGCTCACAGGTGCTGCGCAAGCTGTGAGATGATGACGTGACATACTGCAGGAAAAGAGTGCTAAATACGGCAGGAAGCTGCATGCCAACGCGACGAAAGTTTCTACATTGCAGACTGAACACATCTTGGGTAATCATGTGGCACGTATGACTTTCATGGTGTGGGTCTCACAGTGTGGGTGAGGTTTCTGACCCGGCCGCACAGATTCTTTTCTGACTCAAGTTTTTGGATTTGGGGAATTCTCTGACTGGGATAAATCCAATCAATTGTCTGATTGTCTCCTGTAGGTTTTCTGAACTTTCCGCTCTCAGCCGCATTGTACAGCACAACTGATTCTAGAGCTAGACATTCCAAGATACTTTTTCACGATCGAAAGATTACAAGCAAATTCATACCGGACACTTCGCGGTAGGCTTTGTCCGAAAATACCTGCTGCTTTCAAAGTCCCAGTTCGAAGACAAGATTCCGAACTGTCAAAGCATGTTACATATGTTACCATCAGGAGGTCGCCGCAAGATGTAACAGAAGCGTTTTGGAAACGATTTCGCAAGGTTCGGATATACCAAAAAGAACAAAACGCATGCCGAGACACAAAAAAAAATCAGATGGCTAGATGGGGCGGCTCGAAACTGACTTAGGCAGAAGCGAGGCAGCATACTCATCATGGACGCGGACAAACACCTAGGAGATGGACTCATGGCAAGGCAATGGGCCGATGGTGAGTTGTATAACAGGCATGCTTTTCTTGCACGTAGTTTTTGTGGAAGAGCAAATATCAAGTGCAAACATCAGTGCTGTTTTAAATACATGCGATGCCCGAAAAATCATCAAGAGTGCCTTCACCAACGGAAATGGGAGTTCTGCTTGCGCGCAAGAACCCACAAGGTCCCTGCAGCTATTTGTCACATAGCTATAGCATACACCGGAAGGGTTTACTTCGAATGCTACGCCTTGCTTCAATAGAGTCTTCACTTTGCAGTTGCTAACTATTCCAAACTGCTTGTGCCCACAACAACGCAATCCAGCTTCAAAATATTTCAAAATAACAACAATCAAAATCAATAGCGTATCAGGTGTCGCATTTAGGGTTCCTGGGTAGTGCATCCGGGCCTATCTGAACCACCGATTCGAGCCTTCGGAGACTTCGCGTCCATCCTTCATGCCAGCCCTACACAAAAGGCACAGAACCTGAAGAAAACCTGCGGTCAGGAAGGTTGCCAGACGCATCACCCATTCCTCTTACGATCAGTAAAGACATCAGGGCAAATTTATCCATCCTGGTTGTACGCGCAAGCACATGGCGACCTTCCCTACGCTTGAACCTCTTATACCTTCTCTATACATATAAATAACTTCCCGATACCCTGTACCCTCGATAAGCTGTATCCCCCAAAGCCCGCTATAACCTTGCTGGTTTACATAACTCTTATCAATGGGTTGCGGGCACCTCAAGTGTGGCAATGTCTAGACTGTGCATCATCAAGGAAATGGAAACACGTATGCTGGCACGAGTTTGGCCTAAATCAATCAGCGTGGGGAACTCTGGGTAACTTAAGCCAACTCAAAGCTTCTTTTTTGCCCCATACCAAATATCATTGCAACTTTGAACTGCCGAGCCTCAGCGTAATGCGAATAGCGTCTGCGAGAACTTCGGGTACAGGGGGCTCAAGCTGTTGTATTGCAAGTTGTTTTAACGGACCAGATTGCCCCAGCCTTTGAAGACCAATCTTGGAAAGCCCAAGTTCCTTTGACAGAGTATATAGAACATACCTTAATCATATTAGGCGTCTTGACTTAATCTGAGGGAAAGATCCCAAAGGAGACTTGGGTTTCTTGGTAGTAACCAAGGCTTTTGGCTATCGCTGTGGCAGCATTCCGGCGTGTGCTTCATGATGCCTCGCAACGGTCTCCACGCAGCTATGGGATCGGCCATCAACGCTTACAAAAGCCGATCGGCATCGTCCCTCGGCGATGTCACAAGCAAATACATGCCTCATTTGCCAGAACTTGGTCTGGAGGCCGCCGCCAGGTTCCTGACGGAAGCCGCCCCAACAATAAGGGCGGTGGGTGCCGGCTTGGGCATGGACCGCCTGCTTGCCCGTGCAATGGATCGGGGTAGAGGCGCCCCGATGTTGCTTCATATCTCGGACGGGCTCACAGTAAGCACTTGGCCTCTGAATTGATTTGCACGAGGGCAGTGCCAATCTAGCCCGAGTTACGCATCATGATTCAGATTTTTTGCAGCCACCCAAAGACCCCCAAGTCGAAAGAACTCTGGTACCATCAGCTCATCTTTGGAGATCTTATCGACTGCATCTTCTGACTTATGATCAAAGGAATCCCTGGCGTCACGCTGGCGCTATCCCAGTGCCTACATACGGGAAAGCAGAAAGGCTGCATATACACGTGGCGCCGCACCGGTGCCGCCTTACAGCAAAGTGAAACCGAGCAACAGCGGTACACGCATGTGGCGACTTTTCTTTTACAGACATGGCATTTTGACGCAAGCGCGTCTGCTACCAGACATTTCGGAAAATTGTTGTTTGACACATCTGTCCCCTGGATCGGCCTACTGAAACATAGTGGAGACGAGCTGTCCAGCCTAACAACTGTCTTGCGCTAATCATGATGCAACAGTCCAAGTCTCAAGCTGCGTCAGCCGGCCAAGTATCTGCACTGGAGAACGCCTGAAAAACTGTTGGCATGTGTTGCAATGAAGTCACCACATTGCAGCAATACGCTTCCACAGCAATCCCAGAAACAACAAGGCCGGCGCATACCACTGCACCTCCATGTCTACCACCGATGGTACGCCTCGATTCACTGGGTCATCCACCTCGTGCCGAACACGGCTTCCACACCCACAGCAACTTTCCAGTGACGACAAATGCCCTGGCCCCACCAAGCTCTCCACATGCAGAAGTTCGCGACGAACCTTCAGAACAGACCACGCGCAAGCACCACGGCAACACCGCAGAAGCCAACGGTAGCTCAGCGTTCCCCGCCTGCGATGTGTCCAGCTTCTGGGTGCTGCGGCGAACTCCACTCTTGCCCGAAGGGCACTGTCCATGCTCGACAAAACGGGACAAACAAGAGAAACCATGACAGGCGGATATAAACGGTCATACGTGATCGATGCTTTCATCCCCTCGCCTCTTCAGGCCATCTTCTTAGACAGTGTCCTATTCGACACGAAACACCTGAGTCTACAGCTTTCCAGCAAGCATACGCTCGGTTAGACACAGGCTCCGACATCCCAGGAAGCCCGTGAAGTTGTGCTGGAATAAGCTTGCACTTGCCTCTCCATGTACCTCAGACTGCACTTGAGTCTCTGAGTCCTATGCAGGATATTGCACCATCATTTGCCACCGACCTGAACTGACATCTCCTGCTCCCGGTGGTGCACGACAAAAAAAGCGCCAGTTCTTAGCTCATCACGGCTCGCTTCTACAACTACAACATCACAAGACATCCAACGATTGACTCAGCGCTGTGCTCTGTAGATGGCCAAACAGGATTTGTAGTATCATAAACGGTAGATGTTCTCACCGAACAATCACCGAGCCTCAAAATAGCAGAGTATAACAGAGTCATGTGCTGGAGGCTAGAGATAACTCACTTGTTCGGATACCAACTAATCAACCAAAACACAAAAGAACTCTTCGCATGCCCAAGCCCACTTGGAATCGCTTGCGCCCATACGTACCTCATGCCTTACAAGATTCCTATGCAGTAGGCACATGACCAAAAACTGCAAACGATGGCATGCAAAGGTGTGTGCAATATGTGCAATGAGTCCTCCAGGCCACCGCGGCAGCTTTCAGGAAACAGGAGATGCGAGGTACATTGCAAAGCGTGGGAATGGAACTTCTGAGTCGTCAAGTCATGGCCTTTACGTTGCGCTAGAGAGACCCAATGACATGAAATGTGTCCAAGAAATGCAAGATCAAACTCAAATGCAAAGCCATGAGACAAGCCCATCTGGTCCGGCCATTTCCCGCCTAAACAAAGACCCCTCGAAAGACCTATATTATGGACCTATATAAGTTCTTGGTGCGAGAGGTGTTAAGATGTTTGAGGGAAGGGCTCGTTGGCGGCTGCCTCTTGGGGCCTCAAGCCTTGGCCCTGTCCATCCAGTAGCTTCCTTCAAACTCCAGAAACCCTGCCTTCAACGGATGGAGGGGTCTGCGACCAAATCGGATATTGAAGTCCATGATGCTGACAACCGCAGTGAAGTTGTTAAGGAGCTATATAGACCAAAACAAGCCATGCATGTCAAAGCCGTGACCTATCTGCGCACACCGACTCGCAAAACTAGAGTCCCTAAAGCACAAAAAGCACTCCCCAAGCAGGGACCACGCCAACAGCACGCCCATGGCCCATAGCTCCGAACGTTCAAGGAGCACTTGAAAAGCGATGAACGAGAGAACCTCAAGAGCATGCCAAGAACACTTCAACGGGCACGACAGCAATCCAATCCACACGAGACCAGGAGCCGTCCAATTGGAGGACACTCAATACTCAAAGCAAAAACATGATGTGAAAGACCCATCGAGGCAGCAAAACACCTCCTGTTCTGCGCCTTCTGACTTGGACGCTCCACACGGACACGAGATGAACCTTTGCACGCCCATTCCGCATGGGCAATGTGAAGGGCGGGTTGGAGCGCCGCGCACGAAATTCAATCAACCCTCGTTACTCTAAAGGGTTTCAACAGCAGGCAGCCACAATAAACCATCAAATAAATTTCCCATGCTAAGGTCGGCTCCTTTTTTTCCCAAAGGAGGCTGGCACAAAGTCAAGTTGGTGCGGGCCTATCAGGCCAGGGAGTCTGTACAACCCACTTTAAGCCTGGGCCGGAGCCCGTCTCTCCGGTAGGAGGCCTCCATCTGGGAGCCAAGTGGCAATGCACCAGTGGAGGTGGGGACGACATGGAAGCCAACCCCCTACGGGGCTTGACAGCATGAGAAATGGTGATGATTGCGCACTCACAAATTCGCGCTGGTCACACTGGTTATTCTCTTGCTAAAGTCGGCTCCATTTTTTTCCCCCCGGGAGGCTGGCACGAAGTCAAGTTGGTGCGGGCCTATCAGGCCAGGGAGTCTGTACAACCCCTTTTAAGCCTGGGCCGTAGCCCGTCTCTCCCATAGGAGGCCTCCATCTGGGAGCCAAGAGAAGTGGCAATGCACCAACCTCCATCTCCAACTTGTCCAACAACAACTCAAGCTGGTGCAGCCACCAGCCAAAACGAAGACAGTGACTGTTGCAGGGCGGTTACGTGGGCGGGCGGATGAAGTTGAATCAGAGTTGCCCTTACATCATCCACGTAAATCCTGCAAGTTTGTTGGTCACGCCATCTTCCGCACCACCGTGCGACCCAAAGATTGGATAGATTTGTAAAAGTGCGGCGGCACCTCCCCTGCGAAGGCAATAAGGAAGATAATCAGAAGGCTCCATGCCAACTGATCGTACCAGATTAGCAAAGGCTGGGCGAAAGGCCAGGGGAGAGCCACAAATAATGAGTCCCTCAGTCGGTGACCAACTCCACAGATAATCCCAAACAGCCACCAAAGCTGGTTCATGCAGCGCCTGCGATTGTTGAAGATGTCAAGAAGTCTTACAGTTGATGATTGCAATAATGACGGTGCCTTCGTTCTTGAAAAGCCATACATGATGACAGTGAAGGCTCAAAAGTTCCATGGTTCTCAAAAAGAAGGAGAACCCCAGCAAAACGAGTATGGCGCGTAAATCCTGCCAACTTTACACGCCGCAGCGGCCATAGCTTTTGCTCCGGTGTAGCGCGGCGAGGCAGGTGAACTTGCTGCCAGTTACTTGCGAAGAAATAGCTGTGAAGCGCGCAAGTGGAGCTCGCAGCAAGGCATGGACCGCCTCAAGCCTGACATGGCCCAGCCAGCAAGGGAGACATGTTCCTCTTCTTGATAAAGATGATTAACATACGCAGCAAGTTCCTCATCCAGGTCAACGAGGTTTGCTGGAAGTCTGCCCCGTAGGGCGTGAGAGTAATTGGCGCCATCACTGCCTTTTCATAGCTGCGCCTTGTTTTGTCCGTGATTCCCAAGAACCGTAGGTGATCGTGTCGGTTCGAACTTCCTTGAGGCGCCATCGGAGAAGTTACATTTTGAAATTGCCCACAACGTCAGGGGGCTCACGGCGGCAGCGACGTCAAGGGCAGGTACGGCGGCACAGGCGATTGAGGCGAGGTGAGGATGACCTTCCCTTAGAAAGCACGTAGAAGACTACCAAGCAATCCAAGACACAAAAGAAGCGTTGCCCGTGCTCGCTTGGAATCCGGGTGCATCGGCGAGGTTCAGCCAGAAAGGCACTCAGCACCAAGACGTTGATGAGAACCAGCGGGTCACGGTGCGGTGAACACGGCGAAGTAGCCAGCGAAGGTGCTCTTTTCCTGGCCTTCGTTCATTGAGCCCAAATTCACCATTTGGGCATCTGCCCAACGGGCGGCTCCCTCATGTTGAAGACCACGAGTGGATTTTCAACCGGCGGTAGATAAGGGAGTCCAAAGTGAGCGCCCTGACACCACAAGGTTCAGCGGAGCGGCGGTCAAACTTGTGCTTGACAGCCTCGGCTAAAAAGTCAGGCAGAGCTCCCACGGATACTCCGCTTCTTCTTCCGTGCCCAGCAAATCATGCCCAAGGCAATCTGGCTTGTGGAGGAGAACACGCAGGGTCTGTGAGTTGTGAACAATAATGGTCCATTTGCGCCTGCAGCCACCGAAGCAGCAGTTCGGATACATGGTCCGGCACCACTCTCCAGAGATGACCGCGTCGAGCCTCGGAGCCAGGTGGTCAGCTTAGCCTCCGACTCCCTGTCCAGGTTGGCATGCCTGTAGAGGAGGTAGCCAGACGCCTTGGTGGGAAGATCCATTCCTTCAGCCTTAAGCACAGACTGCGCCTGCTGAAACCTGACGATGTACTGCGGGATGCTTTCCTTGCGCGAGCGAGCGGCACCAAAGAACGCCGACGCCATCGCCCGTGGCAAAGCGGTCTCCTGGCCTCCTCGAGCACCTTGATGACTTTCTTCAAGCCATCCTCCGCCACCAGCTCGCCTACAGAAAGGCTTTGCCCCACCTCCTTGCAAGACTGAGCGCCTGCACGAGCTTGATGCCCCTCTTTCCTTTGGGGAGATCCGTCACTGCCTCCCAAAGCTCGAGGTCACGAAGAAAAGGCTTCCGGTAACCTCGGGCTTCTCTCCGCTCCATCCTGGAGGAGGGTCACGGTCTCGAAGTGGAGGTTGTCCTTCTTCCGCCATGCCGCCCCAAGTCCACGTAGAACTTCTTCAGTTCGAAGACGCTCCGGTGGATCGGGCAATAACTCCTGAAGAACTGCTTGTAGAGCTCTGGCCGCCTGACCTGGTCAAAGACGAACAAGACGCACAGGTCGAAGAAGGAGCCGCTGATCGGCAGTAGGCAAGGAACACGGCTGCCGCTCGCCAGTTCTGGGTGACCTGGATCGTGGCAGGGTGTCCTCGTCGCTTCCGGCTTCGGAATGTTCCTCCTTGAATGGGTGCTCCAAGCTCCGAAGTATAGAGCCAGTGAGGTCGTTGTACCCCTCTTCGGACTCCCAAACACGCTTGGCCACGTGAACTCGCCCCGTCACAAAGCTGCCTGCCCAGTGCCTTCTCACCAGCCGACACAGCGCCCAAGCGAAGCAACCTGGCGGCCCAATCGGACGCCGTACCGCAAAGCCAAGGCTCCAGTGCCAACTGACAAAGCGGAGCACTCTATGCAAAGCGAAGCGGACTGCACACCCTGTTTTCACTGCTATAGGCTACAAGGGGCCCCTGAACCATACGGCCGCAGCAAACGAAGAGCACTGCTGAGGTCAAGCTGTGCAAGGTGCATGCCGATTTACACCTGACACAAGAATTCTCTAGTGATAGCACACGGCATAGTGAAAAAACAATGTCACGGAAGAGCTTGCAATCTCGACCAAGAAGTCCATCAACCCCGGCCAAGTAAGAGCGTCAAAGGCAGCGAATCGAGCCTGTCGGAGTTGTCTCAAGCCCCCAAGCTTCCAAGAACGACTCTCACAGCTTGCTGAGTCACCCCAACCCTCCCCAACCCCAAGGAGACAAAAAACCTGTTTGAAGGAATCATGCTTCCAAGCCGTTAGCTTGCATTGCCTCCAGAATCACCAGCTTCGAAATCTCCAAGTGAAAGTCAAAGGATGCAGATGTCAAATCGAAAAAGCAGGAAGCCTGAATCAAGGGAAAGCCCAGGCCAAAACCCAAACAAAATGAGGAGGCAGTAGATCAAGAAAGGTGCCATAGCCTTGATGCTGCTGTCTGTGTTCTCTTCTGAGCATTTCCAAGTTGTGTGTCGTGAAAGTCTGCTGGTTATGTTCATGGCCTTTGCCGCTCTCAAATTCTGCTTGCTGCCTTTCTGAGCTATGCCTGCGATCCTGACCCCACTCCCGAAGACCACACATGTACCCTACACCTATGCCAAGATGGCCTGCACTTGGGGTGCGAAGCTTGCCCGCTGAGCCGATGACGACATGATGCAGTATGGGTGAGAAGTGAAGCAATCTTCTTTGAAAGCATGACCTCGTGTGCTGTCGTCTGATCCTGACGAACCACAATAACTATCTGGGCTCGCCACAATTTACACCTGCAAGATTGCAAGCTTGAAGAACCTTGCGGGACATGGGATCTCATTGCACGTGCTGCTGATTCTCACTCTGTCAGGCCTTCACCCTGACCACTCCAAGAGGTTTCTGTGCCAAAGCCTGCCACAGCATACCCATTATACATATATAACCTACCAGCGTCCATTGCGCATTTGCCACAGCTAGACAACTGAATCTTGATGCCGACCGACGTCCCACCAGTAACCACTCCAGGAGAGCTCTGGACGCTTGCTCGGAAGCGTTGCAAAACACTGTGCAATAGTCCGACTCACGGGGCCACTTGCAGCCGCTCCAACTATCCGTTGAAACGCCTCTGAAGCTCATACCGTTGAAAAAAACTGAAAGAGTTAGCATGCTTGCTTTTTGTTCTTCGCTCGGGCTCTGCGCCTTGCCCTTTTCACAGGGGTGGGCGATCCACGAAATTAAAATGTCGGTGATCAAGAGAAAATTTGACAAGCATCAAAAAAAGCTAAAAATGAAGATTTTCGGTGCCTGCATACTTTAACTGGTACGATTCGGAGGATAAAAACACAAATAAATAAGGATTAAAGAATATCGATCTATGAACAGCCACCACGAAACATGAAAATGATGAAAACACCTGTTGACAAGTCATCAAAAATCGTGAAAATCATGAAGATATGATGAAAGATAGCGGAAATAGATGAAAATAATGAAAAATGATAGAAGTCATTTCTTCAACATTCATGAAAATGATGAGAAATGATGAACAGTGAGGAAAATTCATAAAGTTATGAAAAATGATGAAAAGTGATGAAATTTGATGGAAATGAGGAAAACTCATGGACATGATAGAAAATGCGGAAACTGGATGAGAAAATGACGAAACTTGGTGAATAATGATGAAAGTCATGAAACATGGTGAAATTCATGAAACATAGTGAAATTCATGGAAGTTATTGAAATATGATCAAAAAGAAGAGAAACGATGAAAAATCATCAACTGATGAAAATATGGACAAATCATGAAAAATCATAAAGGTGATGAAAATAATGAATAAGGAAGAAAACATTGACAACTGTGAAAAATGTGAAAATGATGAAGCAAATGAAAAAAGATGAAGTTGATGACATAGGATGGTAAATCATGAAAACATGCAAGTCATAAAAATCATGAAAAATGATGGAAAATATATGAAATTAAAGAAATTATGAATACTAGTTCAAAAAGACATCAAAGAGGGAACATCATGACAAATGCTTGCGCGAATGTACTTTGTGAAGTTACAGCCGGGGGGGGAGTTGCGGGGGGCACAGCCCACCCCAACTGCAAAACCTGGACAAAGATTAGAACATTGGCTTTCTTCCGCCGCGTTAGATCTGGCAATGTGATGTGATGAATGATGCGAAGGGGAGGAATATTCACGAAAAGGATTAGAATAATGGAAAACATGAAAATTCACCAAAAAATGAAAGAATTATGAAAGTGGTGAAAAATTTGAACATGATGAAGCAAGATCGAGCATGGCAGCGCAATGCAAATGCAAGTGCGCATGAGTTCTCGGCATACCCAACACCCTGAAAAAAACTAGCTCGATGCTGGGAAGGCGAATTTCTTATATAAAGCCTGGAACGGGTCCGTGAAACTAGCCCAGCGTTCCGTCTCTGATTATCCGATCTTTAAGGATTTGTTGCTTGGGGCTTTAAAGTTCAGAATTTAGGGCCTAAGGGTAACCTGTTGAGGAAGCCTTACTTTTTTTCCTTGCTGTCCTGGTTAGTTTCTTTCTTGCTCTCTCTCTCTCTCTCTAAGGCTCCCAGGGTTGAAAAAGCGACGACCGTTTCGAGGATCCCGACCCCGACCTCCGATCCCTGTGACTGTTGACACTTTTATTTCAAACTCCAACAGGATCCAAGGGTCCAAAAGCGACGACAGTTTCGAGGATCCTGACCCTGAGCCACACAATCCCTGTGACTGTTGACGCTTTTCGAACTCCACAAGGATCCAAGGGTCCAAAAGCAACGACAGTTACGAGGATTGCTGGGCTAATTTTGGTTGATCCCGAATAACTTTATTATTGATCTCTTTTTTCTTGATCCTGACTATGTTTTTTGAGGCGCATCCCTTTTCACAGCACTGCTCTGCTCGGACGAAGCTGACAAGCACTGACAGCAGACGGAATGCATAATCGAATCAGGAGGCAAGGCAAAGGTCTGGGGAACAGAGCTGAACAAGGTTTGGAACTGTGCAGAGGCACGTTGGCACTTCGTTCCGCGCTCCCCCTGCACCTTTCAATTTCTGCTGCTGTGCTCTCAAAAGCCTCACAAGAAATCACAACAGGGAGATGCAGTTCCCCAGCAGCTTGCAAAGACGAGGAGATAAACGCAGACTCAATGTCAGAGGCCGAATGCGTTTTCCAACTGTTCTGGGGGATGTGCCGCAACCTGTTGTCTGAAGGAAGCTCATTCAGGCTCCACCCATCCCTCCCAATACTCAGGCCTGGATAACACAGGCGTCAAGCCTCTGCCCACAGCGCAACCTTCAGATGCCCCGGCTCCTGCACCTACATCTTGAAGTGCAACCATCGACCGCAGCACTGCCGCACACCCTGCAGACCACTTGAGACAAGACAGGGTAGCCGCTCCAAGGTGCCATGAGCGTGGCAGGCACAAGGAGTTGCTACTGATACCACAGATGGCCACCGGCCGAAGACTTGTGCGGCTGGTGGAGCAGCATTGCAGCATCAAAACATGGGTTTCATCAGCTCTAATCTCAGACAGCAATACTGCAGGTATCCACCTTCCAAACTCATGAGACGGGGGCCCACTTGCGGAGCAACGGATTCAGAATAACACAACATGAAAGCCGAGCAAAAGGTGCTGGGCGAAGCGCGTTTATCTCCAAGCGCAGGAAGTTTTGACAAGCTCTGAGCTGCAGAAGGGAAATCGGAGGATGGACTTTGCCAGGACCAATGCAAGAAGCTTGTCCAGTTGGTGATCCCTAGGAAAGTTGCCTGTTCGCACCAAATCATACCATGCTGCCAGGCCAGAGCTGGATCGGATCTTCTCTCTCCAGCCCCAGCGTCGGCATGGAGTTTTAGGTTTTAGGGTCGGCTGCGAGAGGTTCTTATGTCATGGCCATCATGGAATTCCGGCACAAGTTTGGAGATGACTAGGTGACATCCGGCTCCACGTCACGGCACACAGACGTTCTTTGGTGTCCAGTATGGGCGAACATGTCGCTATGAGCAGCACTGTCGACGCACTCCTTTTCACGTGGAGCGGTCTCCCAAGAGTGCGTCACACGAGTTCCATGGACAATGCATGGTGGGACGGGCTGCTTCTGTACGGGCGCCCACCACACACAACCCACTCGTACGTTCAAAGACCTAACTCCAAAGAGTGTACAGGGCGGAGAGGGCGGGTAAGAAAATTTGGGCAGCTCGAGCCCACGTACTGCAGGCTCGGGCTGTCTCTGCGCTACATGTTCATGCGCACATGCTGTGCTTCCCAACATGGTCATGGTGTTTGCAGGTTCAAGTCTGAGCTGAGGCATGCGACAGCCAATGCTTTGCTGCTTAATTTGTACAGCTCTTTTTATCTTGGGAGACTCCAGAAATCTGCAGCATTGACATTCAATCGCTGAAGGCTTGTGTTTAGTCGTCTTTTCAGGCTAAGTTGCAGCGCAAAGCTCCGAGCAAACATCTCTGCCTCCATTGGATCGACATCGTCTGCAAGGATGACAGCCTGCAACCATAGGGTACGAGGCAGGTGGAGGAGTTCCCTCAACTGCTGCAATGTCCTTGCTTCGTGGCAAAACCATGTAACTGGTGAGCCAGTCGGTGATGGCTCTGCGAATGGTTGTCTCAATCCCTCGGCCAGGCGGTGGCCAACTTCGCACATTGCAGGCAATGCAGGCAAGCCGTTTGCACAGAGCTGCTGACCAGGAAAGTGGCCCAAAGACGCCAGACCAGTGAATTCGATATCCACCTTTTAGCTTGCAACATCAGCCTGTTCTCGTTGCTTGACAAGAATTGCTGCCAGCAAGGTTTGCACTCTCAGTGAGGTCCGAGATACTGTTGGTGCAGCTGCAAAAAAGATGTGCACAGCACCAGCAATGGGAAAGCGCCTGATCTGCAGAAACGAAAAGTTGATGAACAATGTGGTCTCGTCAGTGGATTTGGGCTCTTGCTGCAGTAGGGGTCGTAGTGCCACGCACATCTTGCCGCTGAAAGTAAGGCGCCTCTGCTGCATTGCCCACAGCTAACGTCAGAACAACAATCTTCTGCCTCACCCCAAAGGATATGCCACTGCCAGCATCGAAGCTGATGTCAACCTAGTATTCGGAAGTGACAAGATGTCTACAATGACATGCGACTCCAGAATGAAGAACGGTCAGCTCCGGGCATCACTTAAGTATTGCACTGAAATGACCTCGTCAGGCTGCAAACAAACTCAAGTTTTGCAAGTATATTACAGCTGCGAGTAGTTTCTAAGTCTGGGTCAACGTCCACTCCATCCTTTGAATGCTCCAAGACTTGCACTGGCCCCAATTCTGGGCTTTTTTCACCTGAACTTCTGCAGAGCCCGAGCCCATTTTCCTGGGACTTCCTGAGTTCCCGCACCTTAGATCTGGGGGCTTGGCCCAGCGTAAAGCGGCAGCACTGCACATGCCTTATCTTCAAAATACAAATCATCACAGTCCAAGCAAATTTCCAGACACCTCTCACCACGCTCGAGACAGGCCGGCAGGAGGTAAGTAATTGAAGACTTGTTGAAAAAAAGGGCAACAGATTCCACGAATCCTCCAGGCTCAACACGAAGCTACACGAAAGTACGACCCCGACATGGTTTGACGAACAATCATTACCCAGTTGCGAAGGTGTGCATTTCAAGGCATGCGAAGAAGATCACGAACCTAGCACCTACCAGGACCAAACTTGAGTACCTGCGGTGCCCCAACGATGGCATGAACCCGGCTGTCGCGAATCGACCAAGATTGCACAACCCCAGTTTGCACACTGACCGCACCAACCCTCACAAATCCCCACAGGGTTAGACAAACTCCCCGGGTTTTTACGAACATCTGGGGGTGGGATGGGATTAGCCGAGACCTGGCAGACAACTGCGCAGGCTTAGACGGAGGCGCTGCCTTGACATTTGACGAATGGGCTGGATATCATATGCGCTGTTCCTATCTGGGCTGCCTTGATACATTTTGCAAGCAGACCTCGCGTCTTCTGAGAACAGAAACATCCAAGCACAAACTTGAACTACAAGAATCCTGAAGCCCCATAACCACAAAAATGTCGGTAATGCAGGATGCCTGAACAAGGAAGGAAGCGAATCTCGTAACCTGCCAAGCAGAGAGCTTCTGAGATGTCTTAGAAAACTTGGGCCGTGTTCTTTGCACCTAGGCATCAGGTCTTCATGCACGAACTCCATGACCGCCCTGCAAGCAAATGACAGATCACCAAAGAAGCCTACAAATTGTGGACCGTCACAAGCTGTGACCGGTCCTGGCCTGTTGAAACTTGGCCACAACCAGCTGATCAGCGCATTCAGCCAAGACAGATTGCCGAGCTCAGCAAACGACTCAGCACCTTATTTGGCGGCAACGAGAAATGTCTGCACTTGTTCAGAAAACATGGGCCATCACTTGGCACAACCCAAGCCCCCTGCGGCTAGGAAGTCTGGCAGCAAGGGAGGCTCTGTTGTCAGCTCGGACGTTACCTCGAATCCTGTAATTCTGTGCCAAACTCCAGGATGCATCAGGAAGCGGCCAAGGCAAGTGCTCCTCGGAGAAGAAGCAGACTCTGCTTTCTGCGGTGGATGCGGGTGCGGCTCTGGCTGCTCTTTCTCAACCTTAGAAGCAAACTGATCAAACAGAGTCGCTCAACTGTCACTCAACCTTAGTCTCAACTGTCGGCCAAGATGCCTTGACATGGCTCCGCGGCTCGCCGGAGCTTAGTATCTCCTCATCTTGCGGGGAGGGGACCCTTCTGTCAAGAGCAACTCAAACCTGTCCGTGCCTCCTGCATCGCATGGCTGCGAGGCACCTGCATCCGCAGAATGCAAGCTGCGTCCTGAGTTGAACTTCGTGTCAAGGCTACCGCCAACGGCCCTCTACTCAGCGTCCTCCACACCAACGCAGAGCAAATAGTCATCCCATGATGACAACTGCTACCATCCAAAGTTCCAGACCAGCCGAAAGTCTGCATTAGTGGCTGGGCTCAAGCTTGTGTGATGAAACGCGAAAATGCATGTTCAATTCAGCGAACCAAATGGGTGTGGTACTTTCTTACAGTCAACTCAAGAGAATGGCTGGCCGGATCGCGAGAGGCATGAATACCAGTAAAATCTCAACAAGCACAAAACAAGCAGTTCACTGTTCGCTCAAGATTTGTAGCAACAACCGTCAATCGAGGTAACTTGGGCCTCAGAGCTTGCAGGTTCACATGCCCTTGTTGACGGCACAAGGTGAAACTCTGGAACTCTTCCACGGTACTACCAGCTTACCAGCCTCCAGAATGGTACCTGCAGTGACGTAACAATATCATTGTGACGTCTGAAACGAAACTCTTGCATGTCCAAACGTGTCCTGGCCTGGCATCACCACGGCGCCTTTATTTGATCACTTGCTTTACAATTTGTAAGATCTTTTTGACTTGTGACCGAGCGTTAGCTGGCCTCTGCGGCATGTTTACGGCAAGCGTGCGCCTGCAACACGTGCAACCTGGCACACAGGGAGAGCAGGAAAGAGCAATGATGCTGAAAAATCGGTGCAGCACAGCACGAGCTCTTTTCCGAGGCGGCAACTCAAAGCATTGCGCTGCCACAGTACCTACGGACCAGTCATCTTGGGTCAATGCCAAGAATAAGTATTCTAATTGAGACAGGCGACCAAAATTAGGGACAGAGATTGACACAGCTTTTCCTGATATCATAGCAACGGGGTTTTTTTGCAAAGGACAAGTTGTCGATAGTACTCGGGTATGTGTTCCATCTGCCTTTTACACGCCTACCAGCTGAAAGAATGGCTTCTAGACTGCTCTGCGGCCAGGGAGAGGGAAAGGGGAAGGCCAAAGCCCCAGCTCAGGGGCCTTCTCCAAGATTCCTTTTGCATGGTTCCACCCAGTCTCCTTGGCAATGAAAGCTGACGCCAGGAGCTATGGCGACATAAGCTGTGCGTTGTCATGTCAACTGCACCGGGCGAAACAACTGCTGAGCGCTAGCAACATCGCCCACTGCAGCCGCACAATTGACATAAAGGCCAGACTGCAGCGTGCCTCATGAAAAAGATGGTTTGGTGTCTTCGATTGATGATTTCCAAGTAAACGTTCTGCCTGTTGCATGCCCGGTGAAAGTGATAAGCATGAAAACAAAAACAACGTAAATGCCGTAGATAGTAGTGTAACATAAAATGCGCAGCATTGCAGGCAATGAAATACAAGCAAGATGCCACAGAATCGCAGTTTTCTTACTTTGAACATGCCCACCCTAGCAGTTGGTCCAGAATAATTTCTTCATGTTGGGCTGGGCACTGTAAGGGCACTCTTGGGTTGGGCAGTCCAGAGAAACTGTGAAAATTTCACACTTTAGAGGCACTCCGGCGTCAGACACTGGGCCAGGCAATGGAATGCAGCAGGGCCCTCCAAGAAGAAGGATAATCGGGCGCAGGGAACACCTTTTCTTAAGATCTAGCAACCCCACGGCGATGGACCAGAACAGAACAAATGTATGCCACAGACAAGCAACAAGGATAACACATAGCCACAAGAATCTTAAGATGCATACCGTAGCATTAAATGAGCGATTGGTCAAATAAAGGCTTGATGGAAGGAAGGAAGGAAGGAAGAATTCGACCTGCAGCATACGGCTGCGGCCTCCCACACTCTTCCCCCACCACATCTTGGGGGGCCTCCGCAAACGTCATCGGCCCCCTCCGCGGAGGGTTCCAGAGGGGGTTTTTACTAGGTTCTTAGGTAGCGCGGAGCCCGAAGGGCATAAAGTCCGGCAGGGGGCAGAGGAGGCTTTGGGACAGATTTTGGCGGCAAAGGCCCAGACCGGGGTTCTCGGCCCGAGAAATGGGGTCTGGGCCAGAAGAGGGTTTCCCGGACCAGATATCCCAGCCTCACGGACGCACCTGCGCTGCTCTCACCTTTGCCATGGCTGCCCGCTTAGTCCGGCGACAGCCAAGGCACCAGTACACAGGCAGGAACGCGTGGGAGGGAGCCGCCGTGATGAGGTCCCTGACGGCCAGTGTGAGGGGCGAAGACTGCCAACAGTGGAGTGACGGGCGTGAGGCCCGCACAGGGTGGCAAGCAGAGGAGCACCGGCAAGCAGCAGCAGCAGCAGCAGCAGCGAAGGGCGGCGGTGGAGCCGGCAGGCAGAGCCACAGCTGCTGCTGGGGCCTCAACAGCCCCAGACTGGGGTTCTTGACGCGAGAAGGCTGACCTGGGCCAGATCAGGGCCGGTGAGGCCCTCACAGGCTACGATGGCAAACTCAGAAAAAATGCGGGGGGGCCAAATCAGGGAGGGAGGACACGCAGCAGCAGCGACAGCGGAAGCGGCAGCGCGGCACACCCGAGGCGAGGGCCGCGCAGGGTGGCAAGCAGAGGAGCAGCAGCAGCAGCAGCGAAGGGCGGCGGTGGCAGCGACGGCAGCAGCGAGCAGCAGCGAGCAGCAGCAGAGCAACCGAGGAGGCGCCGGCTTGGGCCTCAACAGCCCCAGACTGGTGACTGGGGTTCTCGACGCGGGAAGGCCGACTTGGGCCAGATCAGGGCTAGTGATGCCCGCGCAGGCTACGTTGGCAAGCTAAGGGGAATGAGCATGAAAGCAGGAGAGACAGAGGGCGCGGGGGGGGGCCAAGCAGGGAGGGAAGAGGACACGCAGCAGCATCGACGGCGAGGCGGCGGCGCGGCGCACCCAAAGCGAAGGCAGCGCGGCAGCAACAGCAGAGCCGGCGGAAAAGGCCAAAGCAGCAACAGCAGCAGCAGCAGGAGCGGAGGGCGGATTGACACCAGCAGCAGAACAACAGCGGGGGCGACGGCGGGCAGAGCCACAGCTGCTGCTGGGGCTTCATCTGCCCCAGACTGGGGTTCTCGGCGCGAGAAGGCTGACCTGGGCCAGATCAGGGCTACTCAGGGCAGAACGGGCCCCAAAGGCGAGCACAGCAAGTTACGCCTGGAGTGATGGTCGGCAGTTGCTTGGATGGCGGATGACAATGGAAGTGACCGAACGCCAAGGTTGGGAGGTTGGCGCAATGAGATGCAATGAGAAGCGGGTAGCAGCTGGGGAAGCGGCGGCAGCGGGGGCTGCGGGAAGGCCGAGCTGCTGTGGATGGCGGATGGCAACGGCAGGGCGCTCGGGAAGCGTGCAAACACCAAGGTTGGGGAGGATTGGCGCAATGAGAAGCCGTAGGCAGCGGGGGCTGCGGGAAGGCCGAGC
>CAJNIZ010046436.1:0-13358 GCA_905231905.1 Symbiodinium pilosum | reverse complement strand
GCAGCGGGGGCTGCGGGAAGGCCGAGCTGCTGTGGATGGCGGATGGCCAGAAGCGTGCGAACACCAAGGTTGGGGAGGATTGGCGCAATGAGAAGCGGTAGCAGCTGGGGAAGCGGCAGCAGCGGGGGCTGCGGGAAGGCCGCTATGGATGGCGGATGGCAATGGCAGGGAGCTCGGGAAGCGACCGAACGCGCTCGGGAAGCGTGCGAAATACAAGGTTGGGAGGAGCGGTGCCATGAGGGCGGATAGCAGGTGGGGAAGCGGCAGCAGCGGGGGCTGCAGGAAGGCCGGGCAGCTGCGGAGGCGGAGAAGCGGGTAGCAGCTGGGAAGCGGCGGCAGCGGGGGCTGCGGGAAGGCGATGGCGGATGGCAGTGGCAACGTGCTCGGCAAGCGAGCGAACGCTAAAATTGGGAGGTTGGCCGAGTAGCAGCTGGGGAAGCGGCGGCAGCGGGGGCTGCGGGAAGGCCGAGCTGCTGTGGATGGCGGAAGGCAATGGCAGGGCTCTCGGGAAGCGACCGAACGCCAAGTTGGGAGGTTGGCGCAATGAGAGGCGAGTAGCAGCTGTGGAAGCGGCGGCAGCGGGGGCTGCGGGAAGGCCGAGCTGCTGAGAATGGGGCCAACCAGGTGCCAAGAGGACAGGCACAATGAGAGGCGAGTACGAGCGGAGCAGCGGAAGCAACATCAACAGCAGCATCAAGAGCGGCAAAGGCACCACGGGTAGCCGCACCGGCAGCACAAGCAGAGGCAGCCCACACAACAAACCCAGCAGCAGCACCAACACCGACACCAACAGCAACACCAAAACCAACGCCACAGCCGCCGCCGCCGCCGCCGCCGCCGCCACCACCACCAACAACAACAACAACAACAACAACAACGACAGCGACAGCGACAGCGACAGCGACAGCGACGACAACAGCAACAACAGCAGCAACAGCAACCACAACAACAGCAGCAACAACGACGACGACGACGACGACGACGACGACGACGACGACGACGACGACGACAACAACAACAACAACAACAACAACGGCGGCAGCAGCAGCAGCAGCAACAACAACAACAACCACAACCACAACAACAACTACTTGATGCTGGTGGGCTTACTTGCCAGAAGAGGCAGGTGAAATGCAGAAAAGGGGATGGTTTGGCTAGGTCCAGGGACTCACGTGAACATTGCGGCACCTCACCACCACATCCAGTACAGCGCACCACCTCAGCATGGCACATCAATCTGCGAGAAATTTCATTAGGAACTGCCGAAGCTAGCTCAGATTGGCACAACAGCGAGTTCTGCCTGCAAAGATGCAAGCTCTCGCTTTGATGACATTCAACTCCAGGTGGGAATGTGAGCATTGCTCTGATGTAATTGAAGCTCTTGCGGTCTATCCTATCAGTCAAATGGCTGTTTGCCATCTGCGGCAGGAGATGATTGTCGATTTTGATTTTCTTAGATATCACCTGAAAAACAAAGTCAGCGGAGCTTCTTTGCAGAGCAGAGCACCACCCATCAAGAAAGAAGTGTGCAATACAGTGCACCTGTGAAACCGTCAAAACGAAAGACTTGCAGGCAGATTCTTTCAAGCACAGAGAAATTCATGAGGAGACTGCTGCTGCAAGGAATCAAGAGGGCCCGGGCAGACAAGCCAACTCCACAGCCGGCACAGGAAGTCCAGCTGTTCCGTCCACCACGTGGTGTGAGCCTGGAAGCTGAGATTCAGCATAAATTGAAAAGATCGTTTTTGATAAAACATCCGCTGGCAGCCTGAAGCATTGATTACATACCAGCGACCCCATGCCTGCACCGCGAATGCTAACATGATCAGAGAAGTTACGCAAGACAACACGTGGACTAGCCTCGCAACCATGGAAAAGCAGCTGCCCACGGAAGTTCAAATCCAAGGCCCTGCTTTCCGGCACATCTGCGATCAGCCACAGTATTTCGGATGGCATGCCAAACCTCCGAACTTCCTTTCCCATTCACGGCATGCACCTGTAACAGACAGCGCTGTACAGTTCTGAAGCCTCTGCACTGATCAACATCTCAGCATGTCACCGTCAGCGACAACGTCTGGCGCAAAACTCTGTCGGCTGCCTAGGAAATAGCCAAAAAACAGCGGCCGTCTTCATTCAAGGGCCTGCACCGCACCTCGTTTACAAGAAGCTTGGAACCAGACCCACATGACGTCCTGCTGAGTTGGTGCCTCCTTGACACACGCTAGCTTGGATGTCAGTGCAAGGAAGTTTGAAGGCTAAGCTTGGCCTCCACGATGATAAACTGAGATTGGAGTTGAGGGAGCGTAGCTAGCAGTACCTCTCATTCATCACTCCGGAAATGTTGACCGGCTGTTTTCCGCTGCGCACCCAATCGTATGTCTCTCCCAGCTCTGAGCAGTGCCTGGGGCCCCACACCTGAGCCACAGCATCCAATTCAGTGATGTGCCAAAGCAGTCTCATGCTAAACACCACGAGCGCGGCAGCGTGCCTCATACTTTTCCACTGGTGCAGAAGGATCCTACCAAAACTAGTCGGACCCATCAAATCTCGAGATTGACGCGTTTGCCTGCTATCGCCTGCACATCTGGCAAAGTCCAGCTGATCTCATATTTCCGTGCCCCTGGTGTGGCCTTGACATCGAGGCGCAAACGTCTCCAAAGTGCATTTGCTGAGGTGACTTCATCAAGCTTGGTTACTGCCCGTTGCTTCAAGCATTAGCTGCTGTCGCGCGTATTGGGTCAAAGGAACATCGAGGCATCGAAAAGGAGCACTTCCAGGTCTCGGCTGGGCGGGAACCTGGCAGACGGGTGACAAACGCCGACAGACGCCTGCGAGGCCTTCTTGACAAGACTTCAGGTCCTCAAGTACGAATGTCAGTCATCCTTTCCAAGGTAATTACAGTACGTGCAGTCGACAAGGACTGCTCTTGATAACTACTTTGACAATGCAACCTCAAACCAGCGTGGCCAACAAAGGAAAAGACTGTGCCAAAACGCACAGGCCCCAGACTGTGTCCAACCCGCCCTACAGGATCAGCGCGGCAACGAGAAAATGCCCAGCATAGCATGCACAAGTTAATCATCATGAATTCTGCTGATCTCCTCGCAGCTGACCCCCTCCAAAAACGAACAGTTGCACGAGATAGGTTTCAAACGGGAGGACGTGCGTCAAAAAAAGTTGGCATGCTGGCAACCAAGCACCTGAGCACAGGCTTCCTGTGTACGTCTGCGCATTTCATCCTTTGCTGCATGGACCTGCAGTCCAAGACATTGACACAAGCGCGATTTTGCACACGCACTTGCGCGCTTGAGCGAGCCTCATGAAGCGCCTCTGCGCCCTCCTTGCGCGTCTCATCATCCAGTCTTTGCAACCTATAGGAAATAGACCCAAGCTGTGGCAAGGAATCGCTTCATCAATCCAGGCGACAGACAAGTCTTCTGCGTTGAGGGGCGACACAAGCTGCGGATGTCAACAGGTCCAATCCAATTGGCCCAAAACAATCTGCACAGGAGCATTCCAAACTCCCCATGCTGTGCTTTGATCTCATATGTCCACACTGTTGAAACTTTGCGACTTATGCTTGAGAGTTGAAAATAAAGATTTGCAAAGGTGAGAATGAAGCGAAACCTTCAATCGCCCGTGGATTCGCAAGAATCTTAATGATCCCCGTATGTCATGACAAAACCTTTTTCAGATTGAAGCATCTCAATGCGCAGTGAGGCACGGCGGCGTTCTGGGCGACAAATCAACTTAGGCGCTGACTTGTCTGGATGCAACAGAAGCACCAGCTTCTTCCAGGCTTGCAAAATCTCCTAGCAAGGGTCAACGTCAAGAGACTTATAGCACTGAGGCCATACGTTGAAGGCGAGACGCGGCATGCAGCTTCTTGCAACTGTACGTCTTTTCATATGAATTCTGCTGATTCCAAAGCTGTTTCAAATCAGCAAGTCCTCCTCAGCAGCGCTTGCGGACACTTGCAGCTTATCCTCAACTCTGCCGAGCTGAAGCAGCAACAATACTCAATACCACAGCCTCAGCGGACACCGCTGCCAATATGCGTTTGATCCTTAGAAAGACTGGCAACAGCTTTTCTCATCGCTAGCCGCTAGCATTGCTGGAAACGCATGCTTGCACCTTAATTGTAGATGAGAAGATGACTCTGAAGTGACGTCACGCCTCTTCGTGCCAGCTGCTGCCTGAGCCGTCACAGCATCTCATTTCCCTGCAACAGACAACAAACCATCAGGAAGGGACCGGTGGACTGCTGCATGGACGCGCACGAGCCTGCTCAAATTGCCGCGCATTACGTGTGCCTCATGTCCTCAAGAAGAAGAACAACAACAACAACCACAAACAACAAATGCTGCTGATGCTGCTGCTAGTACTACCACCACCACCACCACCACCACCACCACCACCACCACCACCACCACCACTACTACTACTACTACTACTACTACTAGTGCTACTGCTACTACTACTAATTTTTGTGTAAAAAAATCCAACCTTTGAATACAACCTTTGCCTTGAAGGACGGCGATTTCGGTGGAGCAGCCCTTGCCTTCAAATGCTTTTTTGGGGTTCCAAAGACTTCAGCAAGGTCAGTTCCGTCACGCAGCACAACAAGCCGGCCTTTGCCCTTGCAAAACTCACAGGCAGGAGGGCCTTGCAAGTGACATTCACTATGTACACCAGTTGATGGCTACAACAATCTTTAAACATCTGTCCACATGCAGTCATTGCGCAAGCTGCATAAGCAGCATTCGCTTGCTGGAGCGCGACCGTATGATGGACCTGAACCACTAAAGCAGTAAGCACAAACTGCTGCCTTGCAAAAACTCCCACGCCGGCCTGATTGGAGAATCCATTGCTTTCAGGAGTGGGGAGCGTGGAGCCAGTCGAGGTGACGGTCGCGAGTCCTTCAGGTACAGAAATTCATCACGGTACATTCTCCTGCAACAAGTGAAAGGCACCACGCTGCCTTTGCCGTCTCCGAAAGTGAACCCTGGCCACCAGCCAACCTAGCAGAATTGGCAACAACTAGGCTCTGAACTGCCACTGACCTACTGCTCTCTGAAAGCAGCAAATGTCAGCCAGTCTTGAATACATGTTATACCACTGCCAGCTCCACAAAAAAACTTGGCAGCTGCCAAAGACATGAGACTAGCTCATAGGCTGTGACCCGAACCCAGCATAGTTTCCAATATACACAGACACAAGGCTGTAAGAAAACACCTAAATCCATACAAATACACAAGCAGGTTACAGCTCTTTTTCAACCACCATGGATGGTCGAACGCCCAAAGCTGATGAATTTGTACGTTTCGGCAGTTGAAAGGCAGGTCAGCAGCACTGAAATCACTAGGAGCAGAGGTCCAAATGTTGGACTTCTCTTGCTTTACAATGCGTTTACAGCAATGTTTAACATGTCTTGTGGGCGCCTCAGTTTTTCAGAAAATATTCAACAGTCTGAGTCGGGAATCTGAAGCTTTACTATGGAAAGTCGTCCCCGTTTGGTTAGGTCTCCTAATTGCTGCTTGCGAAGTGTTTGGTGCATGTACTTCATCGCACTTCGCTCGCCTGCGACGTGTCTGGGCAAGACCTTGCGGATGCACCGCTTGCGGTGCCCCCGAGAGCACTCCAAAAGCTATGTGACAACATTCTTTGACTCCTGGCTCGGGCTGGTGTGCTCCCCTCTTCTGTGGCACTAATGCTGAACATCACCAGTATTTCCAGTGCTTCGTGCTGCTGTTGACCAACTCTTGGCTCCATCGGCCATGATGCTTGCACACTCCAACCACGTCCAAAATGCCCTTGCAAAGGCATTCGCTTGTGACCTGAAAATGGAGCACAAACATGATCGTAATTTGGGCATGTGGATTCGCCAGGGTGACTGTGAGCAACCAGGGTTTGCTCATGGGTGTGCTAATGCCCTACACGCTTGAAACACCACAAACCTCATGATGGATCGGGCATGGGTCCTCTGGTGACCGCTTGCATTTGGAACGCGAACGTTATCATGGTTTGGGCAGGGGCCCTCTGATGCCCATATTTTGCACTTGGAACACAAGCTTCACTATGGTTTTGGCGTAGTACACTTAGAACACAATTGCTGTTTCCACAAAATATGTGGTGCCAGGCAAGAATTGCATCATGCACGCTGCACATGACAAAAACTCTACGACATGGCAGTCAGCCAAAGAGTCAAGAAGTCCTGCTAGCAAAAGAAATGTTACAAATCCAAATGCTTGGTTTACGTTTTTTCGTTGTGCTGGTGCCTTGCATCTGAGCTGGCAATCTCAACATTGGAGTTGGCAGTTGAGGCTCCTGGGCACAAAGCGAATGAAGTCTGAACATTGCTCCAACCGGCAGCTGACTTCACACACCTTCGGCATGCACGGGCTTCACCAAGCGAGCAACCTCGCATGAATGCTGCTGGATCATCCCGAGATAATTGACTGACGACGCATGACAACGGCCTTCTGCAGAGATTGCCGCCGATTAGACTTGCGCCATTCACTCAAAACCTACTTCGCAGGCAGACGACAACCACAAGGCTCATCGGCATCAATCAAAGATTTCAATCTAATCATATTGCATGCATCTTGCCTTCAACCGTACCAATCTTGATCTCCATGGTGTCACTGCTTGTCGACATCGCATTGGAGCGTGACATGGAATTAATGTGTCAAAACTTGCATGTGATGCCTTGCAGCACACTTGCCGGGACTTTAAACACTCGATAAGACCATCCGTGAGAGCAGGTATGGACATCCTTCAAATCGTTTCACCGAGTTAGTAACAGCTTTCGAGAACCCCACATTTCATTGTCTCCTTTTTCCCTGACAAACACAAGCGCTGAAATCCATTATGCATTCTTTTACGACGCTTGCAAGCCCTGCAGTTTACAGCGACGCTACTGTAAGAAGCTTGAAAAAAAAATGCAGTTGCGAGCCAAAAGCTTGTCGTGAAAAATGCTCTACATCCCTGGCTGCACGGTACAAATTGGCGGCATGGAAACACACAGGCACTGCAAAGGAATCTGTAGTCACACCAAATTGCCACTTGAAGTGGTGAAGCACAAACGGAATCCGCACACCGAAAGGAAGGCATGTTTGCTTGCCTGCTCCGAAAAGACCGAAATGCTTCAAGATGAAGATGCCTATTGTCACGAAAAAATCGACCATGCTGGACGGTACTAATTGATAGGACATGATTTCACAGCTGCCTGATCAGACATACTAATTACTTGCAAAAAAAGCGCGTCTTTATACTCGATTTTGAAAGCTCCTGTGCAAGCATGTCGTATTTAAATGAATCGCAATGTTCCAATATGCTTCTGGTGATGGGACCTCGCCTTTTGTTGTTTGGCCGGCTTGCAACATGATTGACGTACGGTGACATTGCAATAACTTGTATTTTCTACCAGGGGAAAGTTTTCAGGACAAAAAATAATGGAGAAGAAATTCCGCACAGGAAATATTTGAGTCTCCATCGAATTTACAAGATATTCAAAATATACATTCCAATCGAATCACCGCAACATGTTTCATACATGAGAGTATGTGAAAGTCACTCGAGCCACAAGTTGCGCACTCGTCTAACAGCAGACGCCCTCTGCGCTTTACCACCAGCAAACATGTACAAAGGAAAGTCAGAGCAACCACGGTTGCCCACGCGTGGATCATACACGACCCTACAGGGCCAAGATCCGTCCCGAGCTTCCCCCAGGCAAGGTGGGTGGGAAAACAAAATTTTAGGCGCTACAGCACCTTGAACCGGACATGCGCGTGAACAAGCCTCATTTCAAAACAGCGTGCCACGCACACATGAAAATAAGGCATGAATGTACACAAAAATTGTATTTCAATGTTTCATCGAAACACTCCGTAAAACCAGTCTTTACAACAGCAATCACGTGTCGCATGAAAACCGCTCACCCCTTGCCTACAGGCAAGGCCGCTTTTCCCTCGAGTAGAAAGTACCTTCAAGAAGTTGATATTTTCCTTTTACCAGGGGGAAGTTTTCAGGACAAAAAATAATGGAGAAGAAATTCCCCACAGGAAATATTTGACTCTCCGTCAAATTTACAAGATATTCAAAAGATATATTCCACTCGAATCACCGCAACATGTTTCATACATGAGAGCATGTGAAAGTCACTCGAGTGGCTCAAGTCTCGGCTCAAATGGGAACAGGTGAGGTAGAGTAGAAGGTGGGGTACCCGGCCCCTGGTGGCTAGGGTGGGGAGTAGTCGTTTTTGCCCGCACAGAGGTCTTGGTTGGGCCAGACCTTTCAGGAGCTGTTGTTTTTGGTTGTGCCTGACAAAAGCCAAGCAGTAAAGCCTGGAGCCCTACCAGCTTAGATTGCTTCTAAGCGTGGTGCCCACCGTCCCAAAAGAGGATAAAGCTGAAGCCCGACGTGTGTAGAAACGAGGAACTGCCAGCGAACCCCGACTTGTGCGGTGAAGTTTAAGTAGTGGGGATAAGCTTTTTGTGGATCTTAGCTTTTGGTGCTTGCTTCTGAGTGTTGTTTTGCGTTTTGGTTTGGCAAGCACAAAGCAGCTGCAGGTTGATTCCCTGTGCTGGGCCTGTGGTGGTGTCTACCAGGTCCCGGGAAAGGAATAACCTGTAGGTTGACAGATCCATTTTCAGTTCCTTTTTCCGCTCTGTCGTGTGGTGAGGGCTCTGTACGAGCTGGGGTTCTGCGAGCCAGATCAACGTTAGGGCGAGAGCTGCTGTCCTTCAGCCTTTCCGTGACAGTACCTCGTTGCCCATCCACCAAGACAAAGCAACTCGGAGCCCAACCGTGGTGCTTA
This sequence comes from Symbiodinium pilosum, assembly GCA_905231905.1. Classification (NCBI taxonomy): domain Eukaryota; class Dinophyceae; order Suessiales; family Symbiodiniaceae; genus Symbiodinium; species Symbiodinium pilosum. The sequence continues at coordinate 4,540 of CAJNIZ010046436.1, read as the reverse complement.
ACTATCGCATCTGTGAGAACCCGTACCTGGCTTTCACCACGTTCAAGATAGTTGCAAAAATCCTTGCCAGTAGGAGTGGCGAAACCAGTGATTGTCGTTACTGGGTTTGAGGATTTTGGGGTTTAGGATTGTTGCCTACGAGGCCTAAGAGCCGTACCGGAGGGTCCCCTGCTGGTCTATTGGTTTCCCTGACCGGGCAAAGAAGTACCAAGCCAGAGGGTTCATATACCCTGAAATTTCAAGCAGTGACTTGTTGTAGTCATGCGAATGAGTTTCTGTAGGCAATTATTTAGCGAGAGCATTGGCCCTTGACGTTTCCTGGCGGCAAGTTTGTGTCTAGGGTCTAGGATGGCTCTAAGGGCAGAGCATCTGTGAGGATATTGCCAAACTGTAAAGTCCCATTTGGACATGAGCCCGCCCAAACCATTCCCACGAGAATGGGAGAGGGTTTAGGACCGAGCGGGTCACATGTTGGTACTTGGATATGGTCTTACGGTTCCCCAGACCCTCTGCTGCGCAGCATGGCTGTTTATATCCAAGACCTTTAGCCCGGCACAGGCTTTCTCGCGCCTGTGAACTTTTGCCGCGCGCCAGTAACAGCCCAGAGGGTGAGGCACCCCTCTGGAGGCTGGTGTTTTTTGTGACAGGCACTTGCTAACTCATTCCTTCTTAGGGGTGAAGCTGCGCAGGGCAGCGGGCGCTAAGGGGACGAGGCACGAGCAGAAAACGTTAGAATTGGACTACTTGAAAACTCGTAGGCAGTCGTCTAGGTGACCTTCGAGCAGAAAAATTTAGAACTGGGCTGTCAAAGGGAAGGTACAGGTAGTCGTCCGCACTTCCTTAGGTACCCCTAATAGGGTTTGACGTTGCCGATTTGGTGCAACAGGCAATTGGTAGGGTGGGGTAGGGTGGGGTAGGGTGGCTGTGGTGTACTGGTCCACCACCGGACTAAGGAACCACAGAGTGTACCACCACCCTGTGGCTAACGCCACCACACAAGAGACACGGTAGACAGGTACGATGTCCCTGACCATATCCCAGAACAAAGTAGCGTGGTTGAGCCCTGCTCCCCGTGAAGGTAATAGTTTCAGCGTCCGTAGTATCTTGGCCAATGTGATGCTCCTCGGCGCTGGTGGTCCTGGTCAGGATGGTTTTGAAGCATTAAGATAGTCCAATGGGCCCATCCTGTGTCCTGGTGTTGCTGAACCAGGAATATGGTATAGGAGTACCCACCTAACCCCGGCCAGGAGTGAGTGCCCCAACCCTGAGCCGGACACCCAGGTGTTTTCGGTACAAGTGAGTGGTGCTTGTGTGCTTAAACCCTACTGCCCACAAGTGGCGGGTGCCCAAGTGACCTAGCTAGGCTGAGGCTAGGGACCACTGGTTACCCGACTGCTTGCAGTTTGTGGTGTGGGGAGGGTGTGCCTCAAACCTTGAGTGTGCATAGCACTACTCGTGAGCTTAAACACCTGTACAATGAGTGGTAAGGAGGCAGCTAGCGCTGGCTACGGCATAGTTGCTTTGGTCCTGGTTAGTAAGAGCGAGAATGCCAGGCCACCAAGTCTCACCTGTAAAGGGTTCTTACTGTAGTGAATCCCAACGCCTCTGGCAGCGTCTTCGTGCGCTCGAGAAGACAATCACTCGAGCCACAAGTTGCGCACTCAGCTAACAGCAGACCCCTCTGCGTTTTACCACCAGCAATTGAGTGCAGGGGAAAGTCAGGGCAACCACACTTGCACACGCGTGGATCACACACGATCCTACAGGGCCAAGATCCGTCCCAAATTTCCCCAGCTAAAGACGGCTGGCCGAGAAGGTAGGTTTAGATCCTGTCAAGAGCAGGGAAGACCTCAATTTCCTTTGCACCAACAAGCCCTAGGACCGTGGAACTTTTTCCCCTACTGGGATCGTCCGACGGATTCGAGCTTGAAGGGACCCTATATATCCAGAGGTACGCAAGCTTTAGAACGTCTTCCCTCCCAAAACGTCTAACCATGCGGTGCCTAATGGGGCTTGCGCTCCGGCCGCGCACTAACGCATGTTTGGCCGACTCATTGTCTGACCATAGCAGCACACGTCTCTCGTGAAGAAGATCTGCCAAGGCCGCTCTCATGCTGAGCGCAGCTAACAACTCTTCTGACAAATCAGGTAGTCGCCTACTTCGTCCGTCCACCAGTCCAGAATGAACTGGGGCGCGGTTCCTTGCCACACCCGGCCTTCGCTTGTGCGACAATCGAAAAGGATCGCACCAATCCCCACAACTCCATTTTCCCAGGACCCATCGACAAACAAATGGATGACGTCACGGCACGCCGAAACGTTAAGAATCCTGGAAGGTGCCTTAGTCAACGTAGTCCTTATCTCCGTGCACAAGTCACGCAAGGCTGCAGCAGGCAGGGTTTTTCCAGAAATTATCCCAACCAAACACAGGTACTTTAGAGCTTTAGAGCCTTTCCCTGGAAGAAATCACTGGCCAAATTGAGATACCCAATCAAGACCTGGGCTTGGTGGCGGCTGATGCTAGAGTTCCGATACGCCGCCTGTTTGAGCATCTCATGGCAATTATCAGTGACATGGCGAGATGGGGCCAGGAGCATCCATGAAACTTGCAAAGTATCGCGAAAAGAACGAAAAAAACTGATGACATGCGCAGTGCAAAAAATTGCTGAACAAAAGAAAGCTTGCAAGAACAAATGCTCGCTGAAAAGGTCCGGTCGACACCATAATACTAGGCTTGTGTGAAAAATGATCCCAGCAGGAGCCGTGGAGATTATACTGTAGTGATGGATGGGAACACAATGGGAAACAGAGTTACAGAATCTCTGATACATCCAAACAGCTGTGCATCTCAGGTGGCACAGGCGCGCTCGCATCAAATCCAAGTCGTCAAGGCGGCAGACTGTCATATTACATTGCAGCACTTCAACATTTCAGGAAGACACAATTTATGATTTAGGGTTTAAGGGCACTTCGGTCAAAATACTTCCATGGAACGTGGATCCAGGCACCACATCCCACTTAGGTTTATAGGGTGAGGGTTTGCACGTGCACATACACACACTCTGTAAATGCAACAGGTTTGCAAACTTCTCATGAATCAGCACACATGAAATTCAATAATACATTAGCCCTTCAATCATTTGCTGTATAAAACTTTCTGCAGTCCTGAAAGCAAGAACGAAACAGCGAAGGCCGGAGAATGTGTGCTCAGGCGAAGCAACATATATGAGTTGCAGCATCGGGAAATGAACGCTGAGCTTCAGAAAACTTTGCCTCGCACACCCTGTTTCAAATTTGACACTCCACTCTGACATGTCCAAATCTGTCTTTTCATTTGGCCACCTGAAATTTGCATACGGCGGTGAAAAACAACAATCCAAAACACAACTGGTCATTCAAGTTGCATACTTCCTCATCGAACACTTTCATAATGTTTGAAACCATGTACTCATGCTGTCCTTTGCTATTCCAATACGATGTGACCTGCGAGGCCTCCCACTTTTAGTTTCTGATCTGGACTGGCACGCAACAAATTACACGGTTTCCAAGATGAATTTGAACTGCACTGTTTGCACTGCAACGCAAACACGTCCTGTTTCCATGTTCCAAGGTTCACACAGCTTTTAGGTGACAATGTGTCAGATGACTCCCATTTGACTCTCACCCCATGAGTGAAACTGCAGTCTTCATGAGAGGTCACGCCAGCAACAGGATGCATCTGCCCATTATCCATGGACACATCACATCAACATCCACCCTCACAATCATCATCCAGTCACACTTGCATCAGCAATCACTTCCTAAGAGAATGGCCGCATTCAGCTTTCAATGTCATTCCACTCACTACAAAGGGAAAATTTTGGGTTGCAACTGGCACAACATGACACACTACAAAATACAAAATATCGCCCGCTGCAGTTTGAAAGCTTGGAACTGATCATTCAACATCTTTGACTCCCCTGCCTTTCGAAACTGAAGTGAAAAGTCCTTGGGCTTCAGGAGGGGGCGCATGCTGGCGGACAGGATTGCCTTAGGACACAGCAGCTGTCAGCAAGCAAGATCATGCAAGAACATGTGCTGCGCGACACTTCACTTCCACCTCAGTGGCCACGCCATCGGAAGCGCATGCGCATTGCAAGGAGCATCTTGCCTGGACCTCTGGGCCATAGACACCAAAGAAAACTTACACTAGACTAGGCTGGAAGCCTTTGCACTGATGACCAGCTGCCTACCACATGGGAACGCAGCCCTGAGGGTATCCACCTGCACACAACATAGGCTCAAGAGGCATGCTTCTAAGCTCAAGACTGAAGACCCTGGGCGTTGCAAATTCATTGGATCATAAAATCGTTGAATCATCACACCAGGGTCTTATCTACATCACGCCGTTGAAGAAGTCGACTCACGCCCCAGTCTGCTCGGCTGACTTCTTGGCTGGCTTCTTGGCCTTTTTCAGAGCTGTTGCCACCCTTCTGAGCAGGGTACAGGTTTATTTTTGTCTGGTCCCGGCTCGTGTGGCCCGGTCCTGGTGGCCCGGTCC
>CAJNIZ010046435.1:27867-39623 GCA_905231905.1 Symbiodinium pilosum | reverse complement strand
CTCCTCCTCCTCCTCCTCCTCCTTCACCATTGCAAGCACCACGCGGGCATGTTTCGCGAATGCCCAACATTGCATTTGCACCTTAACTAATTCCAAGATGTTGCTCGGCTAGTGGCATTTGGCATGTAGGTTTGATTCACGTATGTCTCATGCCTTTTATCACAAGTACTCTCTACGCTCAAGTGCACAAAGAACACGAATCAAGATTTGAGACTGGGAAGACAGATATGGATGTAGGGCTATCTCATGATTCCAAGTCAAGGCACACCATCATGTTGCCAAACGACCCTACCCGACTGAGGGCCATGGCCCCGCTGAACAGTGCGCGAGGCTTCCATGGCAGAAGCTTGAAAACGAAGCCTGTGCGCAGCAACAAATGCTGGAAAGTGATCTGACTAAGGTCCCTGCAATCTTTCCGAGTCAAGGTCCTAAGGTCCACCGCGTTCTCAGGCGTGTTGGCTGCCCAGGCACCTGCAGGGACGAATCCGCAGGACTGCTTCATGACACGGATGCCTCCGCTGGTTGGATGCCTCCTCAACGCCATGTAGGTCTATGAAGCCGTCCGAGAAGAGCACATTCCTAATCAACGGTGTAGCAGCACTCAACGTCAACGACATCGGCACTGAGAGCAAAGCCCAACTAAGCTGTCGCCGGACAACATCTCTACGTTGGCCTTGTAGCTTGCCTCAAAGGAAGAACTGACCTCTTGACACCAACATCAAGCAATATCACCAATGCATGCTAATTCATGTCAGGGTGGCACTGTGCACCGCAGTCCAAAAGGAAAAAGAAAAAGAAAAACCAAGGCCTTGCCGGAAAGATCATTCAAGGGATCCTTGAAGCTGACGTCCTATGACGGGTGATACCATGGGTGTACATTAGAGCTGTATAGCATGGGAAGTCCTCATCGTAGAACTCAGCCTGGGGGCATCTTCTAACATCTTCTAGCAAGCAGCAAAAATGGGCCACGTTTCCTCTGCCCAGCGGTCATTGTGACGGCGCAGTGTATTTAGCTGTAAGGCTGTAATTATCCAACTGCGACTTACAGAGCTGGCCTCGAAGGGCCTGAAGAAGCTTCGATATTCACGGGCCTGGCATGCAAAGCAAAGCAGGATATGAGCCATAGTCTAAACTCCTAGTATCCCCCTTAATACCCCCTACAGTAGTCCCCTATATAATCCCCTATATAACCCCCTTTAAGGAGTTTAGACTATAGCTCTAAAAGAAACCTTTCCATCTTCTTCAGGCAAGGAGCGAGGCACTCCTTCAGCGCCTGAGGGAAACCCACACTTCACACTAAAAAACTGCTCTTTTGCTCCCAACCTCTCGCTTTTGCTGGAAGTCATCACCCAGGCATCTACGGGCCAAACCTCAGCTACCCTGAGCCCTGAGTTGACCCCCGAAGCTTGTCATATCTGATCCAAGGATAGCTCCTTGACTAGTGCCAGTGAGATGGCGCTGCCCAGCGAAGCCAGCGAAGCCAGCGAAAGCGGATGGAAAGCGGTCGACCTGGAAAGCTGCCGGAAAGCTGTTGCGGATCACGGGACGATGTTGCTGTCTTGGGGTGCTGCGCCGTTCGGTTGCCTCGGTTGGAAGTGCAGTTTTGCATGAGTCCCAGGCAATTGCTCGTTAGTTGTTTGAGCGTTCTCTCAGCTGAGCCGAAGCAGGCTGACTTCCTCGCCCGTTTGCTTCTTACACATGTCTCGAGAAATCAGTTCTTCCGAGGCCGAGACCTCTGGAGGACAAGAACTGCCACCAGTAGAAGCAATAGCCTGTGCCAAAGTCAAATAGGTTGGGAGCTGCAGACACGTAGGCCTAGGCGGTCATACCCACTTACAGCATACTCCATGACATAAGATCCTTCACGATCCTTCCAAGATGTCTTAAAGCCCAAAATGCCCGAATCGGTTATATAGGGATGATGGAAAAGAAAATGGAAACTACTATGACCAATGCTATATAAGTAGTTTCCATTTCATTTACCATTATCCCAATATAAACCCAATATCTCCCTAATATACAGGGTTATATAGAAATTATATGCTATCATACCTCCTTCATAACCCCTATAACAGTTCCCTATATAATCCCCTAGATAGCTCCCCTTAAAGGAGTATATACTATTATATAGAGATTAGAAGCAAAAGGAAGCTGGGCCTTCCGCTGTGCCGTGCCATATAAAGCACCTGCTGGACCAAGGCATCTGGACAAAGGCGGCAACACCAGGGTTCTATTGGGGTTATATAGGGATTGTACAGGGATTAGATAGGGATTATATAGGGGTTATGAGGTATATATTGGGGTTGTATTGGGATTATATAGGGTATATATTGGGATTGTATAGGGATAATGGAAAAGAAAACGGAAACTACTATAATGGCTTATTCTGGGATTATAAGGTATATATTGGGGTTAGATTTGGGATAATGGAAAATAAAATCGAAGCTACTATATCATATCATGTAGAATCACAGGTTGCTTGGTGCATGCACGGCACCTTCACACAGCGCAGTCTGTGGCGCACAGACTTTGGGTCAGATTCGGTGAGATGAGTGATCAATGTTGTAAGCCTGGATGATGCTTCTGTGGATGGCGAAGCCTTTGCCGCTTGGACATCTGAAACTGCTCGCCACTGCCAGCCATAACGTCAACGCAGGATGCATGAGAGAATTGCTGGCGGCAAGCGATGGTCGGGACGTCTAAACTCGAATCACTGGCAGATGCAACAACTTTTCTGTGATGTGAAGCTTCCAAGGATTTTCTTGGGCAGTTCGTTAACGGAGACCACTCGAAAGAAAGCAGCCGCTGGATACCTAGGACCTAGATGTGGAGCTGATGCTTTTGCGGCAGCAGCTCGGCTAAATTGTGTAGTGCTAGTCAAGCTGGCATGTTCAGGTAGCGAAGACGTCATCCTCAGCACTTTGGCAACGAAAGACAAGGATAGTGCGGCTAGCTGTAGACAATGGGCAGCCGTACGATCCTCTAAAAGCAACTCATGATGCAACTCGTGCCAAGACACTTCGCAAGCCAAGCAAGTCAGTGGAGGCCTGCAGCTGAAACAAAACAAATCGTGCGCCTCTCATGGAAGACAAAAATGCAAAAGTGCAACCACACAAGCCCAATGCGATGCAACAATACCCCAACAGCCCTGACAATAGCTGACTCGCTGCACCTGCTCAGCTGGATCTTGGTCGGGTCCTGATCTGCCTTTCAAGCATCGAGTGCTTGGCAACTCAAGTGAACTCGACTGCATGTTTGCAGCTTGCTGGAGGAGGAAACTTCAGGATGCCCCGCAGGCTTTTGTGGTCGTGGCTCTCAGCTGCCAAAGGGAAGTGACATTGACGCCGAAGGGAAGGAAACTGGTGAAGAAGAATTCTACACATCAGAAGGGACGGGCTCACACTTTAAACAAGCAAGCACGCCGACCAAAACGCGGTAACAGCTGCCAACTTATTCACCAACTCGAGCACAGCTTAGATTTGGCCCTCCCTCAGAATGAGATCCCCACTGCGTGTCACGAACGAAACATCCTACATCTGATGCCTGCATACCCCAACAGCCCAGGATTGCGTAGCACGCAGGTACGGATGTGGGACGCGCCTTCTGCTTCACGGGACTCCTCAGACCTTCATGCAGATGTTAGCTCGAGCTCTGTTTTGTAGGAATGCTTCCCCTGTGCTGTGGGACCCACCTTTTTGAAACCTGCAGCATGTCCCTCCATCCCAAGAAACGTCTGTGGTCTTCTCTGTGCTTGGCGGCTTAGCACAGCACAACCGGGCCAGTATAAAGGGGCATGCCAAACTCATCCAAACACGTCCAGCTGTGGCATGCTTGCCCAAAGCATTATGCTTGGCCACACTGAGCAAGAGCTCACGTGAAGCGTGACGAGCCGAAGCCGTTCACTCAGATGATGGGCCTCGCAGGAGTCTGCTACTTCTCTGTGAGAAACCTACATACTTGCAAGGTGCTGCGATGCCTGGGGATGCGTTCAGCTGTAACCCCCGCTCAAGCAGTGGACGTCTGTCAAATGGCGTTCAACCTGCTTGATGTAGGCGCCTTTGTCCTCAGGTTGCTCACCAGCGGCAAGGTGTGCAATCACGGCTCACGGCCAACATGCAGATGTTCAGAGATTGTGGCTGCTTTTTTCCTAACAAAGAAGCTTCGATGCTCACAAGCGTCAGAGTTACCCCAGGTGACCACGGTGCCATCTGCGCGGATTGCTGCAAAAGCGCCCGACGAAGCTTCCAGTTGTTGCACATCTCGAAGCTTCTCCTTGCAGCACGTTGCGTTTTACACGAAGATTGTTGTGCTGCAGGCTTGGTCGGCGTCTGTCCTGGAGCTGTGAGCTGTCGCCCCCTTCCACCCCATTGCCCCAGGTCACCTCAAGATTAAGCGGAAGCTGACTTCAGATCAAATTCGAGAAACACCAATTGAGGCTGCCACCACACGCCCGTCGGATCGGAGTGCTGCAAAGGCAAACTCAGTGGCTTTGATGAGCGTGACGTGCGTCAGGGCTTGATTGATGTATGGCTCGACGTGACTGCCACAGCTCTGGTTGCCCCAACAGACCACAGTGCCGTCCGTTTTCAAGGCTGCAAACGCACCTCGTGAGGCTGTGATGCTCTGCACATTGCGAAGCTGCTCCTTCACTTGAATGCACTCGCCCCCGAAAGCCTTCTCGCCCCAAGCAAGGACGCTTCCGTCCTTGCGGATTGCTGCAAATGCAGCACTGGAGCCCTCCACACTGACAACCTCAGTAAGCTCCGATTGTGTCTCGGCTGGCGGCCTGCCGCCACTGTCCTCCTTCCCCCAACAAACAACATAGCCATCTCCACGTATGGCCGCAAAAGCAAAGTCATTGCCCGTGACAGCGCGAACATCGTAAAGATCACTTTGCACCACGCTGCAGTCCCCACCGTAGCGACTGTCACCCCAGGTCTCCACAGCTCCTCCCCGACATATAGCAGCTAAGGCGAATGCCGTGCTTGATATTGACGCAACATCTTGCAATCTTTGTGACACCATGTTGCTGTCAGCTCCGGCAGAGGTGTCACCCCATGTCACCACTCTTCCATCACGGCGCAAGGCTGCAAAAGCACTTTGTGTCGCTTGAATCATCTTCACATCTTGAAGATGAGAGCTTGGTCCACCTCGACCTCCTCTGAGATGGTCACCCCATGTGACGACCTGTCCGTCGTTGCGCAAAGCTGCGAAGGCTCTGGAAGTAGCCTTGACAGAGTGCACTTTCACTAATGACTGATAAACAGCGCTGCTGTCCCCGCCAGACTGTGCATCTCCCCAGGTCACGACGGTGCCATCCGCGCGCACCAGTGCAAACGCAGCATTTCGCCGGCTGCAGCCAACGGGCACTTGCCGCACCGTGGCTGAAAGTGTCATGCCATCGCGAACGCCGGCCTGCTGCAGCGTCATCGCCTGCAGGAGGATCTCTTCTTTCTTGATAAAACCACACTTGCACTTCTATGAACAGCACAGAATAATTATAACATATCCACTTATCTTGCTCCCTCGGTTGAGAGGCAGGTCCTCGTCCAGGGGGGTGTTGTCTGGTGACACCAGATTGCACAGTGGAACCTTCATTTCCTTCGAGGCCTTCATCCGAAAATCCGAGACCTCAGTGGGGGAACCTCCTCAGCCTCACTTGAACTGAAGTGTTCGCATTGTTAACTTGCAACCATGTAGCGAAGCTCGACGGATCTGCCTTCGTCTTTATTGTCCGTCCACTGATCAAAGAAATTGCCAGCGTCATCGGCACCGCCATGACCAGCAGCCCGGCAGCCAATTCGCTGTTCACTACGTCTGGTACACACACAGCCATGTGCCAAAGTCATAAGCAGAAGACTGGAAGATGCTGAATGCAGTCTACAGTGTTACAGGCTAGAAAATATCGTGTGAAATCTGCTTATCTTGTCTACATCTGCTTCCTAGGCCATTGAGACATCCGCAAGGGCAACAGTACCTCATACTGTCTGGAACCACTGAAGGCTTGGCCAGATTGCTCATGACTTTGACGCAGTTCCCTCCAAAAGTGAGCTCGACGCACAACTGGGGTTCACACATGCCACTGGCGTTGGTGGAAGCATCTACAACATCTTGCGCAAATTTGTCCGTGAGGAAGCCTCCCAAAGGCGACCATGAAAAAGTTCACAAGCCTCTTGTGCATATGATACTATATTACATTATAGTATATTGTAGTATAGTTTAGTAAATTAGAGTATCTTATAGTAGATTGTAATACATTATATGATGATATATTATACAGTATATTATATTGTGTTATCGTATGTTTCTTGTTCTGCCTGGGCAGGGGACACTGTCCTGGACATGATGATGTTGTCTCGGAGTCTCCTGCGTTACATTGGGACAATGGAAAGAAAATGGAGACTACAATTGCGGTTTAGGGTTCAGGGTTGGGGTTATATAGGGATAATGAGCAAGACAACTACTATGTAGTAAATTGGGATTAGCAAGCAATAATGGGAAAGAAAATGGAGACCACTATAGGGGTTATGTAAGGATGATGGAAAAGAAAACGGAAACCACTATGACTCTGCAACAATCTGCAAATGCCCACCAAAGCTGACTTTGTCCTCGGTGCTCCCAGCTGACCCATCGACCCCGCAGTTGTGCAGGATCTGGTCAACCCTCACGGATCAGATCAACCCTCACGTCGCGGACTGACTGTTCAAAAACGGCTAGAAAACACCTGTTTCATGGCCTCGGCAAGAACCTGTACCCTACTTCTTGCTAAGCCAGATGCTGGGTCGCAGCGAAGTGCCGCAACCTGCAAACGCAAAGCGCAAAGCACAAACTCGTGGCAAGGTGGTCCTCTGAGCGCCACCCGCCTTTCTAGTGGCAGGTCCGCCAGCTTAGACGGAGAGCTGCCCTCACGCCCAGGATACAGTGCCTTCTCCCAAACCAGCCTAGGGCTACAAAAAGCCTCGGCGGCAGCAGCTTCGGCCGCTCGCTGCCGTGCAGCAGCCAGTGCTGCTCCACGGCAGTGGCGACGCTCGCGGCTAGGCATCTCCAGCAGGAGCTCCTATGGGTGGCTGTCAAAATTATGGTCCCTTTTTGGGTACCCTTAAATATTAAGTGCCGTATTTTACTTAGGGTACCCAAAAAGGGACCATAATTTTGACAACCACCCCTATGCAGACTGTGGAGAGGGGCTTGCTGGCGTGGGCATCACGTGCACCTGTGGTGGCGTCAGCGTCACTGCCCCAAGCATAGCGGCTGCCTCACCGGCACTTGGCCGGGCTTCTGGGGCCTGAACTGGTGTCAATGTCATTGCAACTTGCGCAGATCCTACGATATCCTGGCGACTATGCAGCCTCAGCAAGAAGCCATCGCAGCAGCAGCCAAAGGCGCGCCACAGAAGCATCCAGGAGCCTGGCCGAGTCAAAGTGCCAGAGTCTCATCAAGCTCACTTGCACCACAAATATCCACATACTTGCGCGCTCTAAGCCACTGCAATCAAACTCGACGCAGATCACAGGCTGGCTCCACCGCTCAGGTGCTAGAGCGAAGGCATCGCCTCCACCGACCGAGACAAGTGGCATTTCACTCAAGGGTTGCCCGTTCAGGTTGGGGAATTCGAGGATGTTGCGGCTTTCGGCTCCCCAAAGTCGGATGCCCGGGCCTGGCGCCGATCCGCAGAGCGTTCCGAAGAGCAACGAGGCCAAGAGCCAAACGTCCGCCTGCAGCACACACAGCACACTGTGCAGCACACTGTGCAGCATGCTGCGCAGCAGTGTGTGGAGCTCAAAGTCAGGGTCCCATCTTCAGGAACTTCACAAATCGGATTAATCTGACAAATCAAACCCTAATTGGTCCAAATGTGTTGAGTGTGCTGAAATCGTAAATAAAATCCCTGAGGTGACATCAAGCTAACAGCTAGTGGATCTGGCAGTTGCGCTGAAGTACAGCCCGTGAAATCATGCTCGAACACGTCTGCATTCGTTCCGATTCTCCTCAGACAACCTATGTAAAGGCTGAAATCCTGACATGCTCTTTGCCAAATCTCATGAAAGCGCATTTGCAACCCTGATGAAATCCATGCCTTGTGCCTCTCGGAGTTCCGAGCTGCAGCTACAATTTTACGTTCCCCCTGAAGTAGATAGAATTTGGCTTTGGGTACATTACAATAAGATCCCCATATACCCCATGTTCTACGAGCCGCCGCCTTCAAAATTCCACTAATCGGCGTGCTATCTTTTTTTGGCAAGGGTTGAAGAAGTGCAATGTCGTTTCATCGGGCATGCTTGAGGTTCAAGGAATGAAGGGTCTCACTTGATTGCCAGCGTGGATTTGAAAGGTGAATTGGAGACACATACCAAATGAATCCTTCAAGGAATGAATCCAGCCAGCCTCAGGTTTCAGGGCGTCGTCTGTTCCTTGCAGAGACTCTTCCACTGGCATGTCATACTCTTGCAAGATTGAGGCCAGCACTGCCACGAGCCTGACAAACAGGCAGCAACAGTCGTGAATGAAAAGGATGAAGATCTATTCACGGAAGCGTCGCAGCATCGCACCTCCGGCGGCACCTCGCACGGCTTCGCGCCACTACGACCACGCCACTCTGATGCAGCAACAGGCCTGCATGCAATTCAAACATAGTACTGCTGTGGGCCATGAAACCCTTTCAAGGTCACCACGACATGCTATCAAGGGACAGAGCTGCGGCTCGTGAAAAGTCTCCCAGCTTCCAGAGACCATCCAAGGACCCTGTGCCAGTTCCAATCCACATGCTGGCATGAAGAGATGGAATCAAGCAGCACCTCGCAGCACACCGGTGGCAGCAAGGCTACCATACCTGGGCTCACTCCAGTGACTGAGTCGAAGTGCTTCCTGAACACCATGATCAGTGTCGCAACATGTAGCATGTTACAGGTCATCCGGTCATGCGAGGGACAGTAGGATGAGGCCATGGAGGTGCGCAAGGCCCATGGCCAGCTGCTGTCCAAGGTCCTGAGAACTGCCGAGTGTAGCGAGGCGGTAGCAAACGGTGAGTTCTTTCAGGCCAAGCATCTGCTAGCTCTCCAGCAGCCATGTCCCCACCTTCAACATCCAAGATTGTCGTATTTTTCTGAATTTGCTCGTCATCTGAGGCAGCAACCTTTGGCCGCCACATGCTGCAACAAGTCGATGCCGCAGGGCTCGCAGAGAAGAAGCTGGCAGTGCGAGGGACCTTGGAGACCAGCTGCGAGGCCCGTAGCCGGGTTATTTTCCTTTCCCCGTGCTTGGTCTTGCACCAACATTTTGAACAAGAATCCCGTGGCACCGCACAATGTTAGGATGCTTTCCTTCCAACAAAGATCACGAGGCTGCCAGACTCCTGTAGAAGCCTCTTCTTGCCTTTGTCATGCCGGGCCTGCACGCTCCGAGAGCTCGGCCTCTTGCTGTACAGACTCCAAGGCCTCCAAACAGAAACACCAAGAAGTCAGACCGAAGTCCTGCTGAAGTCCTCATGAACATGCCTCGAGCGCCACATGGCCAGAGGACGCTGTGGGCTGGGCGATCAGCCGCCGCAGATCGTACTGAGCGCCTCGTGAGTCTCACCAGAGGATCAGATGTAAGAAGCCACCCTCAACTGTGACTCTCCGTAGGTCAACTTCTACGGCGGTCGCTAGAACCAACGCTTCTTCACAATATCCAGCCGGCCTGAGACGACGCAACGGGCACGGCTGCCACGAGGGCCGCCGGATTCCTCCAACATCAAAAGCACATGTTTGCATGAGCGCTTGCATCGAACCGATTCGGGCTGTCTATGTTTGCATCCACCTCTCCTCACGAACGCGGATAGACCCCTCAGAGGTACCAAACCGCAACTCAGCACCAAACCACGCTGACCTTGGACATGCAGAGCCGCAAGTTCCGAGTCGCATCATTTGGCCCTACACTTGTGATATGGTTTAATGGGTCAAACTAAATGGACACCAAGTTGCCAGGTTTCGGTCCAGGCATCCGATGCCATTGGCATCTATCAAAATGAATTGCTGCAGTGTGACATTGGCTACTTCCCTTTCTCAGAGACTCGCTCGAGACCCCCCCCCAAGCGTGGACATCTCCGAAGGATGAAAAGTTGGCTCAGCATCCAGGCTTTCTGTTTGTTTGATGTTTTTTTTCGTGAGCTCTCGAGCCAGCTGGCGTCGATTTCAACATTGGTCAACACGTCCCGTATGTGCTGCAATGACAACTTCAGAAACCATGCTGAATGTCATACCACCATTGCGCTAAAGATAGCGCCGTCTCTTTGGTCGGATCATCCGATACTGCAATAGCTGGGATCCAGGATCCTCCACCACAACCAGGAAGAAGTCAGGAAACCAGGCGCACATGTGCCATTGCAGCTCTACATAGTCATTGGTGCAGGCTACCCTCATACAAGTTGCCTCACCTAATTTCTCGCATGTGACCTGCGCAGCCTGACCATACAGGGGACAAGCGCCTAGGCTGCATTTGATGAATGGTCTGGTTCGGAGTTCAGAGTCCAGAGGTTTGATGCTGGATGCAGGGAGAGGGCCAGGAGCCACATATGGCGCTCGTCGCGCAGATAGACCTTGTGTCATAAAGCTGCCAAGGTGAAACAAAACAAGCTCGTAGGCTCAGAAGTGCTAGAAGAGGGCTGACGTGGTCGGTCCGATGGGCTTCGGGATTGACGAGAGGCGCCTCAAGCTGAAAGTGATTCGAGCACTTTCAAAGGTTTGCAGTACACAAGTGCACTTGCAAAGCTATCAGCTATCATCTGCTCAACAGCCAAGACAATTTGACAATTTAATAGCTCGGGGAGCTCTGCAACTGCTACTATCCCGACTCAGTCCAAGCCCGTGGCTCCACCTCCATCAAGTCCGGGACAGATGCCTTAGAGATGAGGCTTGGTTAATATATTGGGATAATATTGGGATAATGGAACATANNTAAAATGGAAACTACTAGAATGGATAAAACTATCTCACGCCCTCTGCAGAGCCTTTCTCATCCTTACAGCACGGCGTCCAGAAGAATTTAGGTGTCCTTGTGCTGCCATGATACTCTCCCAGCAGCCTGGCAGCACAGAAGGGGTGTAGTCGCAACTGCTTCATGTAGACAGTTGAATGCCAGCAGTTCTTCTCAATCAGACGGAGAGTTCTAGTTCAGTTTGCAATCACCACTTGCTTGTTCAGTAGATGACTCACAACAAGAACCGGAGCCGACAAGACACGCGCATCCCATGAGCCGAGGTGCTGAGGCAGACAGCAACCCTGCGTCACTCTCATGTACTTCAGGCTTCACAGCGCCATCCAAACGCCCAAATCTGTCACCGACTACAACAGCCGGCCTGTTCAAACATTAAGGACAATTAGCAAACATCCAAAAGTTGAGGGTTTCCGCAAACATGTTTCTATATTCTGTAACGGGGGCCAAAAGTCTACAATTTGGATGCACCGGCCAAGTTCTTCCACGCTCACCGGCTGGTTGTTCCACGCCACACGCGGCTCTTTCCAGGCTTGCTGGTTGGTTTTTCCATGCACGGCGGCTGGTTTTCCACACTGGCCGCCGGCTATATGGTTCCACACCAACCAACGGGTTTGGAAAAACGCTCTTGGTGTGCGGATCAGATGTGGCAAAACTTGGTCGGACGTCCACTGGAGGCCCCCACATTTTTTTGCGCTTTCATCAGCCGGCTAGGGAGAATAGAAAGTGCAGAAACGGGTGGTGGTCTGAGAATTTCATGTTTATAATGTAGTAGTTTCCATTTT
>CAJNIZ010046435.1:14231-27779 GCA_905231905.1 Symbiodinium pilosum | reverse complement strand
TTTCCATTTTCTTTTCCATTATCGGAAAAGCCAAGAAACCTGAGCTGGCATGAGATGTTCCGCGGCGTCGGTGTTTTCGCTACGACGGAACACTGAGGGCACCTGAGCACCTGAGTAGAATTCCCCACCGAAAAACTTGTCGTCGCTCTGCAGAAGGAGTGGTGGGAAAACTTTGGTTTAGGGTTTAGGGTTTAGGGTTTAGGTTTGTTTTGTTTCTCGGACCTTTTCTCCCCGCCGAACGAGGGTTTAGGGTTTAGGATTTAGGGTTTAGGCTTTAGGGGCTCTAGAAAAAGCTGTGGAAGAAAGTGTTAAAACGTGATCGTTGAAAACATGATTTTTCCCGCAACCGAGGCCGAGGTCAAGCTTTTCCACAGTTCTTTCTGAAACCCAGAGGCCCCTATTATACTACAGTAGTTTCTATTTTCTTTTCCATTCACCCATTTAACCCAGTAATTTCCATGTTCTCTTCCATTATCGCCAACTTTTTTCCGCAACCCGGAAAGTGTTTCCACAAGTCGCTTCCCGCAGCGACGAACAGCTGTTCCACAACTTTCCGGGGTGACGTGAAACTCTTTCTGCAGCTTGTTTCGCAACCCAACGCTTTGAGAAATGCTCTGGCCAACTCCAGCGTACAGGGTCGCAGGCGTTTTTACAGATTCATGTGGAAAAACTGCTTCTGAAAGGACTGCGCTCATGTCCGAAAACTGTCATTGCGGGACTAGAATCACATGGAAAAGCTGGCTTTGAAGACAAGATTCATGCGGCAAAAGTGTCCCAGCGGAATATAGAACGTCGCCCGAAGCGTTTTTGTGGAAGCTCCCCATCCAAACCTGGAGCCCCCAACTAACTGGTAACCCTGCCTGGCTTGGGATCGGTGAGCCGTCTGAAGGCACGGTCGCCCTTCAGAGATACAAAATGCTGCAAGACTTGGTAGTCCATGCAGCATTCAAAACAAGCAATGCCATGTGCGCATACGCTTCTGAGCCAGCTATGAAAATCACTCGGGGCTCAGGCAACGCATCTCCGTCCGGCACCTCAGCGATGGTGCACATGAACAGGTGAGTGAGGGGTGAAATACGTGAAGCCAAGTCACCCCGTATCCGTGAGAGGGCAGTCCGCCCAGCAACCGGCACTGTCCAGAGCGAGGGACAGCTCCCACCTGAACACTGAGACTCGAAGGAGCAGCGTCAAATATGCAATTTGAGCAGATACCTTGGCGCGGATCATGCTAATCGCATGGCTGACAGCTGCTTCTTTTTCAGACAAGTCTGCCATTGTTGACCTCAGCTGCCAAAGTTCGAGGAATGGTCCACAAGTGGCCAGTCTGCGAGCAGAGGGTGCAGCTGGTCTATCTTTGTTTCCTGCTGCCGCATGTCTTTCATGATCTGGAGCAGCTTTTCTTTTACTTCCAGCAAAAACCTTGGCTTGGCGATGCTTGGGTATGCTTGGCGGGGCAAAGGGATAGCTTTTCATGGTCCATCTGGCCAAGCATCTCCTGGATCCTTCGGAGGGCCTCGTCGGGCAGCGAGTGGATCTTGTAGCGAACCTTTTTGACAGCCGGAGTTCTTGTCTCAAGTGTTTCTGGTATAAGGCCACGGGGCCTGGTACACCACATCGTCTATCAGGATCTTGCTGTCCTACATTACAAGAATACGTCGACTGCACTGGATATACGGGACCCGCAGAGAACTCTCAAGCACCTCCGGCGGCATTCCCGGTCGGCTGACCCACGCGAAGACATCCGCTGTGTCTTGCGCGTTGGCCACATTGAGCCTGACAGCAGGGAAGCCTTTATGACCAGCAGCTTCAGCACATGATAGCACCGCCACCTCACGTTGTAAACAGGCACCATCTCCTTGAGTGCCTCGAACATGTTCATTGCCGAGGCCCTTAGCTTGGGCAATCCACTCCCAAGAAGCTGATGGCCCTGGTCTTTCAGCTTTCCAAGGCTCCGGGCCCTCCACTGCCAAGTCGGCCCGATCGCGAGGTTGTTATGATAGGATTGTCAAACTCTGCCGCCTGTGCTGCGATGAGACGGTACCCAAGCCAGACGACAGCAAGAACAGGCCCAGACGCAGTGAAAGGAGGCGATGAGGCCTAGGCCTCCCAGGCCTCCTGTGACCTTGCTTCAGGTTTGCTGTGAACTTCTAGACTGCAGCTGCATGATGGTGAATGAGTCTGGGTGGCTGGCCATCATCTTGCCTAAAGCCTACCTACCCTGCTAGGAAAACAACCCACTTGCCTGTGTACCCTCTCCCTGAGCCAGCACATGGCAAAGCCAGAAGAGCCGCATTGAAGTATAAAAGCCCATGCAGAGGCTTTGGCAAGAGAGGTCTGGCCACCCTTTTACTTTTACACCGCTTGCAGCGTCAATGGATGCATGGTACAAATCGATCGACCACAGGCGAAGGGCTGAAACAGCTTTCACGGGTTAGAAGCTTTGGACAACGTTCGCCGGCGGCTTGCGTCAAACCATCCAAGGCATCTCAAGGTGCTTGGCGGTTACGAGGCCAGGAGGCATGAAGCGGTCTTGCAGGCTCGCTGGACTTGCTGGCCTGGGGCTGTCATAGCTTCTTCTGGAAAGATCTGGTGGTTGTGGGTGTTCTGGATCTCAGTCTCGAAGGTCACGAAGATCGACAACTTCGGAAGCTTCATGTGCGATAGGCCTGTGAATCATGCCAACAGATTGAAAGACAAGCTGGTCATGGCATAAGTCACCCTTCCGGGTGCCTCTCTGATGCCGCCTCGGAGCGCTCCCGCACTATGCTTAAGCCTGCGCGGCCATGACCGTCAACAGAATAGAAAGAGAAAGCAGATTGCGGCCTCCGCTGTCAGCTTCCTGTGAGCCTGGAACTGCCACCATCTCCTGGGATCCAGAAACCAAAAGCGAACACTCAGCCTCTAGATCAAGAGACAATTGCAACAGGTTTCAGCAGCAAATACGCAAGCAAACTGCAAGCAAAAAGAGCTTCCAAATCACCACGATCTTGGCATTCAGGAATACCTACCTTGCGCTGCAACCAAGGTTCGATCTCACGAGCTGGCCTGTGAAGCTAGGCAGTTAGATGCATTACCAGGCACATCATGGGTGACTGCCAATTCCAAGCAACATGTACTTGATTTCAAACAGACACCCCACCCCTGAATTCTTTACCATCACCAAGGCTCTCCGCATTGTCAACACCTCAGCTTGCATCGACCATTGCAAAACTTGTTTGTCGTTTACACTTCTGGAAGGCCAACCAACCGCTTCAAATGGTCCATTTGTTGGCTGGACCGACCCTCAAGAGTGCAAATGAATCTGTCTCCCGAAAATGCCTCAGCGGTACGTTGCAAAAATGTACTAATGCCAACAACCCAACACCTGAACTCACTAAATTGACCACGCACCCGGGAATCCACGCCACCACGAGATGGAACCCAGAACACCAAACCAAAGTGTCAGAGCACCCAACTGCCGAGCTAGCTGTTGGGCATCAGCATGGGCCACACTTGCGCGAACCAGGCTCTTCCGATATCTGGCAGGCGGCTGCTTTCAGCAGCAGCACTTCAGACGCAACGAAGGAAAAAGGTTCAACAAAGCTGTCGAGTCATTTTCGTCTGCCTTTTCTTCAATAGAAGCCGTTTTTGCGTCTCAAAACAGCAAGAGAAAAGTCTGTCGAGATATAGCAATACTGCACAGCCAAAGGTATTCCGATGCCCCACGCTTGCCTCACGACGGAGGAGTACAAGCGCGGCTGAACTTTCTGCCTTTGTTGATGCGCATCTGCTTGGCAAGGTTGAGATCATTTTGAGCATTGTAAGTATGATCCACAACTCAGGAACCGACGGCTCTTCAGGCGGCCTTGGGTCAAGAAACAAAGCGTGCTTGAGATTCATCACTTCTCTGAGGCCCCGGTGGGAGAGCAGGAAACCGAAAAAGCTTAGCTGAAGCACTGGTCCCCATCTCCCTGAGCTGGTTCCACTGGCTTCTTCAACACACCCAGCCAGCGCAGAATGGGCGCAAAGCTGCCGGACCTTGCAGCAGGTTGCTGGCCATGCATGAAGCCAGGAATTCTGAATGGAACTTGGTGCAAGCCTAGTCACTCGCCACTTGGGCCAGCAATCAGGAGGAGCGCCGAAAAGAAGATCAAAGAAGTCACCACGGAGACGCTGATGACGAAGCAAATGACAATCCTGTGTTGTACATTGCACCAAGCATGAGTCATTTTTGCGATGTGGCCACGTGGCGTGAGGCAATCGCAGCTGGCTTCGCACTGCCGTTATCCGAGCCAAGGATCCCAAACTTGATCAGAAACAGGCCTCAAGTTGGCACAAGCGTGACGCGCAGGGAGCAACCGATGAAAACTCTCTGCATCCCTGCAATGGCATGATCCAGCTCACGTGCTAGCAAGGAGCTCTGGCAGAAAGTCATGAAGACCGCAGCTCCTGCCTGAAGCAGGATGGGTTTCATGCGTGCGTGTGTGCGCAAGTGCCAAAGAGGCCATCAGCTAGTTCTTTGAAGACAGGACGCAGAGGAGATAGCCCCAGAGATCACGGAGACCCCCATCTTGGTCACCTGCAGTCACTACAGCTGCTGCTGCTGCTGCCGGAGGCATCAAGACTTCTGGAGGAGCTTTGTCACATGGGACACGGCATGTGGCTGCAACTTAGCATCAGGCCATGAACTGCACACGCTCCTGCAAGTGAAGTATTTTTGGGACGGGTGTGTGACTTGCTTTCAGTTGCTTTGGGTCCTCACGGCTCTCATCCGGACATTCCAGATAGGCATCGCCTTTCACTTTAGAGAGCAAACCAAGAACCAAGCAGATGCACAGCTGTGTGCTTAGTTAGTGCGCCTAAATGGATCACGTAGTCCACCGAAAGCCCGATGACCATCACGTAGATAATTGCCTCCGACACGCTGGTCTTCCAGTCCATGCACACGGCAAAGGCCAGGACGGAGGAAACCTGACAGCACATCACCAACGCCAGAAAGGGACCTTTTGAGTTTACCAATCCAAGACCTGGACCTGCAATTTGCAGCTGAGACCCTGGCGATGGCAACGATGCACGAAACCGAGATGAGCGCCAGGAAAAGGTTCTGAGTGGCTCCCAGCAGCACCAGGAAGGCCAGAAACCTCCGCAAGGCAGAAGCTCTGCTGAAAACACGATCCAAGGATCTATTGGAGTTATGTAAGGTTTTTTTCATTCTGGTTATATTAGGGTCATATTAGGATTAGGGTGAACCATCAACTTTTCAAGTATCCTGCGGCCAGTAGCAGGGAGAGCTTGATGCCATCGAAGACCTCCGAGTTCATCGCATCCTGAACCTGGAACCAGTGGAAGGCGAACCTTAGCCGAATTTGCCTTTCATGCTAATTGGACGAACTCACCAGCAGGCCGAGCTGCATGTCTGTGGCGAAGATCGCCTTTGGGAGCATTGGCAGCATCTCCTCGCTTGCTTGGGATGATTCTCTGGTCAGAAATACTCTTTCACTTGTCCAGCTCGTACAAGTCGAGGCTCCTGCTTTGCCTCCTCCTGGGCAAAATCTGCGACAAACCTGCAGGCAGGTGCCTGTGAGATATTAAAGCGCTTGACATGTCCGAGTCCAAGCAGCTTGTCCCAGTGGCGGTTCAGCTCAATTCCATCCTCAGCCAAGGCATGATCTTCAGCAAACCACCATCGTCTCACATTTTAACTATGCCGTCAAGTAGATAAGATTACTATGCTCTTTTCAACTCTCGGGGCAGGTTCTGGACTTCTGCAAGTCAAGCTTCCAGATACGGGATCTGCCAGGTTGTTTTCAACGCCACTTCGATGACAATCGCTCTCAGCACCAATTCACCATCTACGCGGTCAAAGAAAACCTCTGGCCAGATGGGTAACACAAAAATGGATTTTGTTGACATGCCGAAACCTGACCATGACAGTTTGCTTTGCTTACATCACAGACCTCGTCCTGGAAGAACTCCATGTTGCGCTGCCCAGACTGATACATCCTGAGGCATGTCAGGCAAGCCCAATGCACGAGACCAATCGGTTTCATTGATTGATTGATTGATTGATTGATTGATTGCTTGTGGAGTCCAGCCCCTGCATGTGCAAGGCACGTCGCTGCACTTTGCAGCACATTCACATCACATCACAAGAAAGCGGAGCCCTGACATGACAGACCAATAGGTTCTAGATCAGAGACCTCATTTCCCAGCCAAGAATCTTGTTTGAAGGAGGCATGGGGGACGACAGAAATTTGACAAAGTCTGAGTCAACACCACAACAGAAGTTGCCTCGGCCAACCGAAAAGCCTGCATCCAGCAGTCTTGAACTGAAAATTGCAGAGAAGCAGCTGGAAGGAAATTCCTTTTTGCAACAGGATCCGAGCATGTCAGAAAGACAAACCACATTGCTTAAGTTTGCTCTCTTTTGCACGTGTCTCCTTCATTTCTTCCGCACCAGCGGAGTGCTTGGCTGCCGCGTTCATCATGTTCTCAGCAAAATGATTGCAAGGTACTTGCGAGGCTGGGTCGCGCATGATTACGCCAGGCTTGAGGTGGGGACGATCCAGTGCTCGAAGTCCCTGAAAACCTTGCAGGAAATCACAGCAAGCCAGCAAGAGTGCTCCTTCGTCCTTCTGGCCGCGAAACACATTTCAGCGGCGGCAGGCCCCCAAGAGTTTCTGCAGTAGCCACTTGAAGGAACGGAAACTCTCCTGGAGCAACTTGTCAAGTCTGCGTCCAAGGCACAACAAGGACGGACAACTCCTGCTTTACGCCTCGCCTCTACTGGCATTAGTACTTGTAGATGCGCAAGCGCCATTTCCTGAAAACACCTGATGACCCGTCAACATTGTGTCTTAGCCTCTTAGCAGTCAGCTGGCCTTGAAGCCCATCCAGCTGGGAAGCTTCACCGTCCCACTCTGAGGCATCGTCCAACACATCCTTGCTACCGCTGTGGAGGAGCATCAGTACGCAAACTCTCCTACCTCTGCCCTCCAAAGACCTTCCATGAAGCTCTACGCTGGGCGAGACTGAACAGCAAGCATGTCAACGTGAAATTGAGAAGCTACGTATTTCACCCTGTATCTGCGCTGGACTCAGAGCTTCAACAACAGGGGAGCAGCACGCACTCGGGTTGGAATTATGGCCAAGCTTCACAAAGTTTTTGGACCACCCTCTGCATTCCTGGAGTTCCCAAGCGCCATCAGAATGTTTGGTTCACTGTGACACTTGGTAGGTCCAGCCAGACTTGAAGCCTAGATGCGAATCTGCTTGCTCTTTGACTCCTCACTCTTATCACCTCAGCACAACAGCAATCCATCAGATCTGAGGCCTACGTCGGCTTCCCAACAACTTGAGGGAATTTGCCTGAGATGCCTGAGTTATCACGTAAAGAAACAACACGCCTGTGAAAGGCCAATCCATGACCACCTGAATGGACTTCAGGCAAGCCACCAGCGGTGGCGAAGAGATCCAGGTAATTGGGCCGCTGACCCGCACAGTTGAAGAAGCAGTCATTGTAGTCAGGTGTGGTTCCTCGATTGATGGGATCATCTGCATCGATGCCCAAATGGATCCGCACCTTCAACCTGAACGGATTGAAGGTCTTCTCGTATCTCTTGGCTAGCGTTGGCAGAAAGCGTTCGTAGTTGTCGCTTGGCATGAAGACCTTCGGCATGTTCGGGTCCGGCGTGACATATGTAGCAGTCCACATGCACACTGCTGCCCACACGGCGAAGACCCCAAGCAATGGGAACTTGAAAGTCTTCACCTTCCATCGCGCTGCGCCATGGTCTGTCTCATCCCATGCCCTTATAGTCCCCCTTAAGTAGATAGAATATAGCTTTGGGTATATTGTAATAAGATCCCCATATCCCCCATATTCTATCTACTTAAGGGGGCCTAGAACTACCCTGACAATTGACGACTGAGAACTGGGCGAACAGGAAGAAGGTGTCATGGAACCACCTCAGTCTCAGAAAAATCCAGCGGCCAGATGCAGGACTTAAATAGCAGTTTCCATGTTCTTTTCTTTTATCCCATAACCCCTATGTTCCCCTCTCTTTGTTTCTATATTGCCCCTATATTACCCCTCCGGGCCCCTGGATGCGGCCAAGTCACTTCTCCATGGGCCTCAACGTGTCCGCCTGGCGAAGTTAGCTACTGCGCAAAGAAAGGGGGCATGAACTTACCCCTATTCTCCTCCTCGACAGGCGGCTTTGGCGCTGCCGGTTTTGGGCGCTTCAGGCGCTCGTCTGCACAGACCTGACTGCAAAACTAGTGCCCATGGCGCCTGCTCCTGCATCTGAGCAAGACAGGAACTTAATTAAGTTACTATATTATCCCCCTATAAGCCTATAATGGAGAATCAAATGGAAAAGAAAAAGGAAAATGAAATGGAAACTGGGAAATATAGGGATTTAAGGAACTGAAATTGACACCTAGACAGTACCAGCAGCACGAGCGGACCCACACCCAGGACAACTGATTCCAACATCCCAACGATCCCAATGCGCAGGGAACTTCCACACAGGCGCCTGAAGCCAATGCAGCCAGAAGGCAATGGCCAGGAAGAAGGAGAAGTCAATGAAGAAATTTGTAAGAATTAGGCAAGCCTTAGTCATAAAGGGTTCCGGCATACATGCAAAGAATAAAACCTGGCACTGCTCGTTGGCCTAGAATTTGCTGAGGCGCGCAGAACATGCCGAAAGTTCTGATCGATGGAAAATCAGAGACAGAATTCCTTCAGAAGCGCTGCCGCATACTGTTGAATGTAAGCGTGGAAGATCATGCAAGACCTGTGATGCTATTACCCGCACGCAGAGACCATTGGACAAAGGGTCGAGGCGAAGGCAAAGAACGTGGTCAAGGAGGTGCACCTTGATACACAAGCAACAAGTGGCCCAACCCAAGGACTTGACAAACACCCAGAGCCCATCACTCGAAAGGATCCGCAGACTTTCTCAACTTGGCCCCAGACAGACATGCCTTCGAGGCATGGTGTACAGCCGGAGACATAATGGCACCTCTATCGAGCAAAATGCAAGGCTCTTCCAAAGGTCAGGAGCAACCCTGAACTGTCTCGAATGGAAGGAAGATGCAGGAGGCATAGACTGGAAGCTCTCGGAGCCGCACTGAAGTTGGTTGGTCGTCCCTCAGCTTCAGCCTCCGCCTTCTCTTGGCCATACGCATCCTTCGACAAAGAACATGAGACAGGCCATGGGCACATTGCACAAAATCCAATCCAAATATTTCGCTGTTGGACTGAATAACATCCACAACATGATGTTTCTGAATTGCGATGGTACACCATGATAACGAACGCGTCATCGACTCCAACGCCCAAGATGATAAAGAGGCCGTTCAAGTGCAGGAGTCCTCAATCATTGCTGTCTGAGCTGTCTGTTTTACTTGCAGTGCTGCACACAAGCAGCAAGAATATCGTGCCAAGCATCCAATGTACCTCTGCCCAAAGACCATCGTGTAAAGCCTCCATCGGCTCAGGCGCTGTGTGGGACACAAATAAGGCCTACCCTTGGGAACGGGACACCACAGCCCGCGGCCATATCAAGAACAACCTAATGACACCGAGCAGCAGTAGGGCTGGCCCGAAGGCGAAGACAATCATGGCAATGATCTCAGAAGACAACATCAGGGTTTTCACGAAACACCAAAAAAGGTGTCCCCAAAACTGAATCAAGATGTTGGATTTGCACTGCAACAGCACTGCGAATCTGGAAGACGCAATGAAAATGCTGCAGCTGGATGCACCATCTTTACAGTGTGTGCTTTCCAAACTGGGCCATAGAGGCAAAATACCGAGAGGGCTGCGCATCCCTGCACAAATTGTTCAATCCGTGTTGGTGGATGTGCTCACTCTGGCAAGTGCCGGCAGTCAAGGTCACGTGTGGTGCTTCAAAAACAGCAATGGTGATAGGACATGGCTGATCACGTGACCGAGTAAGGTCACCAGCGTTACAGGACACCGTTCAATACATGCTGTGTGGCTCCTCAGCTGGATAACCACGACAACTACCACTCCTCCCGCTCCTTCTAGTCCACAACTAGCACCGCCTTTAGCAAACAAACCTTCTGGCAGCCATCCCCTGATTCCAGTGTCTTGTCCAGCCAACCTGGACCAATAGTTGGCCTAGGGGTGACAAACATCAAAAAACTGCGGTTATCTCGGGTCCGAAAAAAGGGAGTTTTCCAAAAAGCCTCTATCTGCTCCTCAGCCGGGTTATTGTGGTACCAGAACCGCCAAGAAAAGCTCCAACCCAGGGGCCCCAATATACTACAGAAGCTTCAACTTTCTTAGGGTTTAGGGTTTAGGGTTTAGGGTTATACTATAGTAGTTTCCATTGTATTTTCCATTATCCCAATATAACCCCAATATACTATAGTAGTTTCCATTTTTCCATTATCCCCATATAGCCCTAAAATACTGTAGTAGTTCCCATTGTCCATTATCCCATTATAGCCCCAATATAGGCCTCGAAATTTCGGGCTTCACAGTTGCGCCTCATGGGCCCAACAAGCGGGGCTATGTTGGGATAATGGGAAATGGGAGCTACTATAGTATTTTGGGGCTATATGGGGATAAAGGAAAGAAAATGGAAACTACTATAGTATATTGGGGTTGGGCTTTGGCAATCTGGTAAGTCAACGGCATGACAGTCGGTTTGGACCCAGTCCACCGACGCAATTCAAGCTGCCATGCTAAACTGTAAATGCACTCTTCGCCGCTGGCCTCCCGAACCTGGACAGTGGTTTTGCCTACATGGCCTCTTCGAGGGGGTGCTCGACATGGACATGCATGATGAAAACAGGCCGAACCAAAGCCCTGGGACGCGAAATGTACTTCACGCAACTTACACGTCTGATGCAGATGAAGCCGATGGCTTTACGTTTTCCAGACCATCTTGGCAACACTCGCCCTCGGAATCTGTTCCATTCCTGATTTCGGACATCCATTCCACTCTTTTCGCTGGGCCGCGCCCAAGAGATCACTCCAAGCCTATTCCGCTTTGCAAACGCCCAAAAACGCCCAAATGTCCCGAGCCCCGACTTGTATTTCATGCATCCCATGGCTGGACGCACCTCTACACAACAGACGTTGCCCCAACAGGACTTTCGATCGACAACACTGGATCAAAATGCAATAGGACAGCTCAGGTCGGCACAGAGACACCCAGGAAAACAGAGCCTGTTGTATAGGATATATATGCCAACATGAACATGATGGAGGCAGTGATCCAGCGGGCATCTCGTGGGATGTTGTAGGCAATGTACCTGACGACTGTCAAGAATGCTCGCCCAAAGCACTGGTCCTTAACGGGCCAAGTTGCTGCTTCAAAAGCGGGCTGCCGTTTTGCAGACTGTTCGCATCGAAAGACATCCTGGGCACAGAGAAGCGTCGCTGTCTGCAAGCCACAGACAGCAAAAACTGCCAACACAACAGCCAAGACTCTTGAAGCCTGGGCAGAGGAGGAGGCTGTGACATGCGATTCGATGATCTAACTCGCATGGCCCCTGCCTTTGGCTTGCTTGTTCAAGTCCACAAGCAGGTCATTGTAGGTGTTGAATATCCATTCCATTATGTAGTCTGAAGCCTGGACTTCTATGGACACGGCAACGGAAGACAACAGCGAACATCAGATTCTTGAGCTGCCGGCCTCGTTTCGCCCCTTCTCGGCATTCAACCCAGTCCAGTGCTCGTTGATGTTCCTGAGGTGGCAGGCAGACCGGCAATTCAGTTCAGCCTTGTTCTGCGCTTTCAAAAGCCCAGGATCCGCAGCGGAAAGCCGAAGAAGAAGAGCGTGTGGAGTGCCTTCACCTGGACTCAGGCCACCAGCCTCTCGCTCGATTTCAGTTTCATTTGAACCCCAAGCCTGGGCATTCCTCCTTAAGCAGATGCCATGTTTTCGAATCTCACAGCTCCCGGCATCATCATCTCCCACCCTGAGCAGCTGCGCTTGAAAAAGCCGTCTCCAGTCAGAGTAGGCTCAAAGATGACTTTGTCCCAGCAGCACGGAAAAGAGATTCGGAAACTTCTTCGGGAAAAGTACGAGCTCTTCCTTGGATTCATCCTAGTTCAGCACTCCCCTCCATTCCTGAGCTGCAGAGCCAAGCATCTCGTCCAAGGTTGTCTCCGGTGAATGTCACACTGGCCGGCG
The DNA here is from genome assembly GCA_905231905.1 of Symbiodinium pilosum. Taxonomy (NCBI): domain Eukaryota; class Dinophyceae; order Suessiales; family Symbiodiniaceae; genus Symbiodinium; species Symbiodinium pilosum. The sequence goes on along the minus strand of CAJNIZ010046435.1, from coordinate 15,624 downwards.
AGCGACACCAAGTGTGGCAAAAGTTACTGAACAGAACAACTTCTAGCAATCTTTACTAGCTCGTCGCTGCTGAGTCATGACCTTGCCTCTCTCCCTGGCATGACCAGCCTGTCAGGTGCTCGCTTCACTCGCTTCACGCAACTGAAACTTTTCAACTCAGGCCTTTCGGGAGGTCATTGGGTGAGTTTCGGCGTCGGCACTCGCAGCCACCGGACCAGCGCCGCCGGCCAATCATAGCGTCCCTTCAGCCATTCAGTTGCAAGGGGTCCAGGTCACGAGGATCAGCCCTTTCCAGGGACCACGCCGACACTCCTGCACCCGCTGCGACTGCGGATCTTCGATCGTCGTGTAGAACGGCATAGGAACCTCATGCTGCGCGCGTGCAGCGCGTGTGCACGCGGTGCATGCTGTTTGGAGAGGCCGATCTGAAAAGTGATCTTCCAAGCGGCAGCCATCACGAAGGGATGAGGAATCACACGGTCCATCACCCGCCGGCGCGCATAAAATGCATGCGCGGCGTTGTCACCTCAGCAAAATTCTCATGATTATGGATCCCCTTTGGTGATGTTTGCTCTGCTTTCTACCCCCAAACCATATCATTTGGACCAGTGACCAGCCAAATCTCCACATTTCTGGCTTTTCAGGATGGGATTGCGCCGGCGTCTCTCCATGTGCCTGGCATCAGAGCACGCCCCGTTGCCTCGGCATGGGATTCTGGTCCAGGATGGGTTTAATTCCATCAGCCCCACTTCTCCGTGGAAAGTCTACAATCATTACTAACTACCACATCAACGACGCCAAATAACTCCACGGCTCAGGATCTTGTCTACCAGCATTCTTCCAAGGACACTTCTCCTCAAGCTGTAGAGGCTGTGCCAGCCGTGGCTAAAACATCAAGATGCACAGCAGAGAGCCGCATTGCTGTACACCCAAGCGTCAGAGTTCTGGCGGCATAGCTCAACCGAATCATCATCGTAGCCTTCAGGCGGCTTTGGAAAAAGATCTAAATGGTAATTACAGATGCAAGTGCAAGCATAACTGCGGCACTGCACTCTAGATCTAATTTTGAATTCGACTTGGCAGGAAACAATGCACTTTATCAAGGTGGCTCCAGGTAGATTCCAAAGATCTATTTCAGAACCTGGTCCCTCATCGACAGCCACACCATTGCCCGGACTTCTGTCAAACACTGGAAGCCCAGCATGTACTGCGCCAATGAGCAAAAAGGCCAATGCATGTCTAGCGGCTTGTCCAGTAGTTGAGGACCTTCTGCACATACGCGTCAGCCTCACGAAAGCTATACAAAAGCCATATCCCACCGGCCAAACAATATTTGCAGCCAGTGGGAGAGACCTGCTGTGAAAGAGGAATGTGAGGAGTGAAAAAGCGAAGC
>CAJNIZ010046435.1:0-12476 GCA_905231905.1 Symbiodinium pilosum | reverse complement strand
CTCGGATCCTGTCCCAGCTTCTTGTCGTAGTATTCCGTGGCCTGTCTACAGTCATGACGAGTTGAAGCTCCTCAGATGTTGTTCCCGCCTTCCTCATGAACCAGCTGCCCGTAACCTTTCCCATCTCCTCCTGCATTGTTGAGGTTTGGGAAAGCGCGAGATGCTCAAAGCAAAAATGGCGTTGCACCTTCAGGTATCTCTAAATGCACACACAGGTCAACAAGTGCCTGCCTTTTGGACGTCTTTATCAGGCACAACGCAACGCGTCAAGTGATCAGTCCTTGCACGGCAATGCATTCTGCACGCAAGGACATCCTGCTAGTTATCACGGAATGTAGCCAAATTGAAACCAGTGACAAGGGCAAGTGGCACTTGGAATCTGAGCGTCGGGCCACTGATGGTGAGACTCATTGATCCATAAGTAGCCAGTTCGAAATAAGTCTTAGTGAACATCAATGCTGATGGGCATCACACGGCCACCCAGAGAAGTGGGATGGTAGGAAGTTCACACGGCCGGGGAAGATTAGGCTGAAGCAAACAGGCATACACAGAGGCTGCCTACACAGCCTTTCCAACTTCTCCATTCTGTGATGAAGCAGGGCCTACATCAATAGAGCAGCGAGCCTGCAACAAAAAAAATGTGCACGGGGAATAGAATGCCAGCGGCAATCATTCTACATGCATCAACGCTCACAAGTGCAGATAGGTGGCTCTTTAGTTGAAAAGGCGGAGGGTCGGCGAGAGGCAGCCTCAGCAAACGTGAAGTCCAACTGAAGACAGACTTCAGCGCAGCACGCCTGACCACAACAAGTTGCAAATCTCAACACTGAAACACGCACTCTTGCTTTGAGGCCTTTTCATCCTGACTGTGGAGCACGCGCCCATGCGTCTAGGTGGAAACGGAACGAAAAAGAGGGATGTCAGCCCACTTGAAACCGTGCCATGCTGGTCACAGCTTTGGCACGCTTGCTCTTAAAGCCTGATGGTCTGTCAAACAATGTTTCTACGAAGGACTCTGTCAATTTCAGAAGCCACGTCTCAAACTGTAGGATGCTACTGCAAGAGGTCTACAACACAGGCTTCCAGAACTGCACGTACGTCAAGCAAAAGTTGCTGCAAGACTACAATAGCAGACTGCATCCTATCTCTCACAAGATTCCAGCATTTGCGACACCGCATGCCTAGACTGCCTAGATCCCGTCTCGCAGCAATCCTTCTCAGCACTGTCGGCATCACATGAACACTTCCGCATCCTGAAAGACGGCTGTCTTGGCATACCTGACACCAGCCGCACTAGCTGAAGTGGAGCAAAGACTACAGAGAGCTTGAAGCCAAAGCAGCTAAGGCGCTCTTGCATCTGCTTCATGTTCTTCTCCAGACGCTCCTGCTTGGTGGGGGCCGCCTGGTGAAGCAAAGGCAAATCGACGACTCTTGGTCTGATGCTGTATGCAAGCACGCTCAACCTGTCCCTGCCTCCAGCTTCACTTGCTCTCGCTTCAGCTCTTCGACAACTTGGGGGAAGAATGATGCCTCACAGTGGCAACAACTCTTTCTGGGTCGCACTTCGCAAGGCACATGTTTGACCACATTACAAACCTACTTCCACCGGAAGTCCATAGTTATTGGCCGCAACACGATCTGACCTTAGATTAACTCCCCACATCTCCACAGAGATTTGAAAGAACGGCATGCTGCAACTAGATTTAAATAGATCTCAATTTTGGAAAACAAGGGCCTCGATGCGGCTGCGAGTCACATAATCCTGGGACGGGATTAGGATACCATTCAAACAGTCGTGCTCCTGCTTACTTCGAAAACACACACAAAAATGCTTAAAAGCCTTTTTAAGAATGATTCGGTGGTCGATCTCACCAGGCTTCGTGGCGGCCAAGGCAGCATCGATGCCCTGCATATAGCCAGGTCGGGCCACCTGGAAGTCAGGCCTGGCGCCACCTGTGCCGGCCCAGCTGCTTGCCGGGGAGACGACAGCGACCATGACACCAGCCATCACGGCCATGAGCATGGTACCGGCGTTGCTCGGAGGCTCTGACCTCTGCATCCTGCTGATGTTGCTGCCGCGGATGCATGGTTTTGAAACCTGCCCTGACGGTGGCGTCACAAAGACACCAGGCATCACAGTCAGCGCCAGCATGCTGAGAAGCATGCAGCGGGCCGCGGACACCATGAGGCGAGCCATGCTGGCAGATGCTAGCTGCAAAAGTGTACAAGGAAGCCACAGATGCTGCGATGCCGAGCCAACATTTGAAGAGCTCCTCTCCTTCCCAGACATGAAGTACACGAAGCACCATTTGATTACTAAGTCAGCAACGTATTTGCAGTTCAGCCGCCCAATGTAGACATCATTGTTGTGTAAAATGAGTGACAATCACAACCCTCCTGAAATGGGTGATAATCATAACCCTCCTGGCCCAGATAAAATACCCAAACTTGGACATGTAATAAAATGATGTGAATTCCAAACCCTGATTATGCAAAAACCGAAAATTGCACACCCCAGGTTTCGAGGGGGTGACAATTCCAAAAACATGCGTCAATCATGAACTTCCGGGACCCAACTGTTGGCCTGCAGTTTAGACAACAACCTAAAACCCCAACCTCCTGTGTACTCCCACTCTTACACTATGACCAATCAGGGAGAGCTCAGGTCAAAGAGTGTTCTGTTTCGGGTTTCTGGTTTAGGGTTTACGGGCTTGGGTTTTAGGATTAGTCCGCCTGCAACTCCAGAGGGGAGAGTTTCTGAGAATGACGCTCACATTACACCTGCACCGCATGAGCTCAGAACATCTTACAACAGCTACAGCAGCTAAGGAACACTTTGTCCGCCAGGAAGAGAAGGGGAGATAAGGCGAAAGCACACTTTGGTGTTTTCGGCAACTCCTTGGCAAAACTCATGACCGGCCTGGTGTCCACACACAGATCAAACCTCGAACAACTTATCACATCTTATGTCGGCCTTATCTCCAAGCCTAGTACGCATTAGGCAAGGATCCCGGCCAAGTCCCTTCAGCTGCTCGTCAGGCTTGGCAAGCAAGCACATATCCTTGGGTCGAGTGAATAAGGCTGATGATCAGTCACCATGCGGGACCCGGTAGTCTACCTGCAGCCCAAGAGCGGTGAAATTCCAAACCTCGCGAACGCACATGGTGTTCCACAGAAGAGCCATGAAACCGCAAACAAAGCACTTCCGAACACAGTCCTTGCCATCTGGCCCAAGGCCCTTCGCCTCGAAGATCTTCTGCTCTACATCACGGATGCCTTGCCAACTGCAAGTGGTCGGGATTGCAAGGTATTCTTGTGAGAACAATGTAGCAAGTAAACCGCAAAGCAGTGAAGATGTGCCAAGGCGCCTTTCAGAACATCAGTTTCCCAGAGCGTGCCAGATTCATGCTCCACTTCCTTATGCGCAAACAGAAAAGCAGGTGGAAAATGGAGGAGCCCGGCACCCGGTGCTTTCAGCAAGACGGTCCTAATACAGGCAAACTGCATAAAGTATGTGTAGGTAAAACATTCGCTCGGATCCTTGGATCAAGTGCAAGCGGTGCCATCATCAACTCATCCACACCACCTGCACTCTTGCATCCACGTCACGCTCCTCCAGGTTTTCACAGCCGGGACATGCCAAAGCAACCTCCGAAGCATTCAATCGGCAAATCAGGAAGAAACTTCAACAAACGAATCAACAAGCCTCTTTGATGCTGCGGCCTGCATCCTGCCTGCGGGGTACATACTGGACGCGCTGCTTGCATGCATAGCAAAACTGGAGCAGAACTATGATCACTAGCCAAAGTCCGAAGCATGCCATGCTTGCCTCTTCTTCGCAATGTGCTCCTGACATGGCAGTCATCATTACCCAAGACCAGACAACTGCACATCTTGCAGCTTGGGAACCACAACCAGTGTATGAACCCACGCTGCTTGCAATCCAAAGTTCGCGAAGAATGACAGGCACAATGTCATTTGGACGGGGGTCCAGGATAGGAACACCCACCAGCAGGAGCAAAGCGATAAGGATAAAACATGACAGAAGGCAGCAGAAGCCGCCAAAGTAGAATCCTGAAGCAACATCGAGTGCATTCCCTCTTTGCTGCAAGTGTTGTTTGGCCAGCCTAAATGGCCGAAATGGTGAACGTAACAAGATGCTAAACTTGATCACAATCGCTCCAAGGGCTTGCTTGGATCTTTTGCACCAACCACATCTCGTGACCATGACCGCCGTGACCGCTGTGACCGCCATGACCGCCACGACCGTGATCGTCATGTCCATCATCACCATGAGCACCAGGTGCCAAATCCTCCTGGGGGGCATTTGCAGCAATTTCACCAGCAGCTTGGGTTGGTGGCCATGATGATGGCTGCAACGCTGATGGCCCAATTCCAAAAGACTGACCAAATGATTGGCTTAGCAATGGGTCTCCAGCTGGGTTGTAACCCGCAGTTTGTGCGCTCCAATGCGGTGGAAAGGCGGTTGGGGCTCGCGGTTGACTTGTTTGTGGCCATGGACTTCCCACAAATGGCATGGGCTGCATCTGGGACTGCATTTGCGGCACTTGAGGTTGCATTGCAGGTCCGACAGCAAATGGCATGGCAGGCTGCATGGCTGGCATGCCAGGTCGTACGTAAGCTCCTTGCTGCATGGGCTGGCCATGCGGACCATGTGGGTTGGGTGATTGTTGGGCCCATGGCTGTCCCCAGCCTGCGGAACCAGAGGGATACTGAGGGAAGGCACCAGGCCTACCAGGGCCATGGCCACCATGGCCAGGATACATCTTCTTCCCGTCAACTCATGGCATCTGCACCTTTTTCCTATACAGGTGGCTCCTAACAGCAGTAACATGTTGCGCTGTGCGCAACCATGTAGCTGGATCTTCAACTTCCATCACTCTCATATGATGTTTTGCTGCCCCACGTCTAAACGGGTCATACGCACCTGCATGCCCGCTGATGATGCTATGACATGAAGCTATTGCTGCGACATAGCTGCGACAGCTTCGGACATCACAAAATATCGCAAACAAAAAATTGTCACTGGATGTGCATGAACCTCCACGTCTCAAGCTTGTTGTTAAGAATTGAGCGTAGACATTCCAACCTAGGTGTGTTCATGGGCACATGCTGGCTTCATATTATGAAAAATTATGACCGTGCATCAATTCGAATATCGGCGTCACTTGTTGGCCCTGAAACATGAACATTTCAACCTCACGGTGAATTTACCGCCGAGGCGTCTCAGGAATGACACTAACGCCGGTACCGTCATGTCAGCACTTGTAACTTGGCAAAATAACAAAGGCTTTGAAACTGAAACCATGATCACGAACATTCACACACCAAATGCACCAAGGAGTCGTTTATCCAACTAATGTATACTCGGCAAACACATGTCCAATCACAAGAATGCAAGCTCAAATGAATGAACAATATTTCACTTCATGCTGCATTATAAAGAAACCTGCACATGTGAGGTAGGACGGGCATGATTTTGAAATATGGAAATAGATGTACACAAGCTCACCCATGGACATCACAACAAGGAGTAGGACAATCGCGCGAAATTCCATGATGAAACAAATACTTGGTCATTCATGCTGCAAACCCTTGCATGGCAACACTCTCTGTTTCTTCCCACGCGTGATCTGATGGATAAATGCCACACTGAAAAGACAGGCCATGGAAGGCGAACTTTGGGTTTTTAACAGGAACCATGCCAGTGCCAGCGACGCAAACCGAAGAGCGGCCACCCAGAGGCTGCACTGCAAAAGAAGCCCCTAAGTGAATCAAAAAGTCAAGCTGCTTAATGGGCTCGGCCGCGGAATCAAAAGCCGTGCGAAGAAGCAAGACGCAGCCTGTTTGAGAGACGACGGCTGCCATGGAGTCCCTCCCTTCCCTGGATAGGCCATCAGCAGGACTTGCATAACTTTAGATGTACTCCCAGTGCACTCGGCACCCGAGACGTGCCAGCAAAAGTTGTGTGAGGGCTGAAATTATGCATGGATCGGGCACTGAACCCGAGCCCTTCACGAGCAACTGACATGCCGGCAGACTGTCGACATACCAGACCACGTCCTGTCCAGCGGGCGCTTGGGCGCAGTTGGTGGGGAAAACAACACCCAGCAAAGCTTCACACGAATCTTAGTTTTACGCACATGAGGATGCATGAGGTTCATGCGCAGCATCACTGTAGACGCAAAGCCGTCTCGTGGCAGAGACAAGGGGATGAGGCGGGTCTGCACACAGGAAGCAAGCAACTGGTGAAAGGGCAAGCAGTAAAGCAGTCAAGCAGTTGCGCAAGTCTCTGCGAATGGCCTCGGAGGCCTCGCCAAAGTTGCGGCGGCGGCCCAACCAGAGCGACCTCGAAGCTTGGCTGCATGGCACGACGCGCCGTCCATGTCGCAGGACACTAGATATCCGGTCACAGAGCGCAGCACGGTGGCCCGGCGTCAAGTCGAAGCAAAAAAGGCCATCAGGGCCGGCCGCTGCCAGGTTTACGGACAGGCCCAGGAATGCGCGAGCAACAGTTGGAGGCGGGGAGTTCCGACAGTCGAGCCGGACTCCACCAAGCCTTTGCGAAGAGAGGTGAGGTCACAAATTCCTGAATCATCAAAGAACTGCAAGACGGCACCGGCCTGTCATGAGCGCGGTTGAAGCAAAGTTCGCTGGATGAGCGCCCAACTGGCAAGCCAAGCAAGGTCAGGAACCTGTGGCCCTGAACATCACAGTCTCCGTACGCTACGGTTGAAGCACAGAGATGGCCAAGGGCCGGACGGACTGGGCACTGTCTGTAAGCGTGCAGCATGTCCTCAATTCCGATTTGTAAGGACAGCAAGCCCGGCATAACTGACACTGCAGCTTCCGGTTTGTTGTACAAGGTGGAGCAAGGAATCAACGTTGGCGGTCAAGATTGTTTGTACCTCGCGAGTGGCAGCATTACGCCCAGGCTTTTTTCCACGCAACTTCACTGCAGCGGCCTCTGCTTAACGAGCCGGAACCTCAAGCAAGACACTTGGCAGACCTCCCAGCGGCCATGGGCATTGCCCCGCTGGGAGAGCCGCATCCAGGAGGCCAGGAGGCATCACCTGACGCTGACCGTGACACAGAGCTCCGGGTGTTCTTGGGTCCCTCGGATCCGGGCCAGTGGATCTGGCAAGGTTGTACTCTGTCTTGACACTGCCCGCCTTCGCCTTTGACTTTGTCCTGGCGTTTGCCTCCGCCACAGTCGCCGGCACGACGCCATGGACGTCGTTGACGATTCGGTCGCCGAAGGCACAGCGGTCTGGCGCTCCGACATGTCCACGAAGAGGATGTTGTCGGGAAGCTAGGAAGCTGACACAGGACCCAATAGGATCGGTCCGCTCCAAAGCAGGCTGATCCCCAACAGACATTCTCCCTCCGGCACATGCTCTTTGACTTCAGACGGCGCAGACAACTGACACGCATCACAAAGGCAATTGCTCTCAATTTGACCTTGATCTTCTACGGGCTCTGGTTCGGGCCCCCGACAGCCTCGCCGTTGTGGTGTAGGTTGCTCCTGCTTGTTTGTGGCTCCCAGCTCGTTTGATGCGGCTGGCTGTTCACGCTTGACTGTCTTGCCCTCACATACCTCATATCTGGCCGCGACACTGCTCAGAACCGATCCCCACCAGTCGGCGCAGCCCGTCATTTACGCTGTCCAGCAACACGTGACCAGAAGCATTCTCACGGAACCCATCTGTCATTTGCGTCGAGACCTCCTACCGTCTCCGTGCCCCTGCTATCTATGACCGGGAAGCTGGACACAACTGTCGGGCCACAGCCATGCTCGCGTCCTGGCCTTGCGCGTCGGGATCTCCCTCACCGACATGGAGGTAGCACAGGGACTCCGGCTCCCTCTGGCACACGTTACCATACTCACCTTCAATATCCTCGGCCTCATTGTCAGGGACCTTCGTGTTCGTCACTACGCACACAAAGAGGCCTTGCCCAGGAGGTCAAGGGGGCTGCCCTTATTTCCTTACCCTCTCTTCGAACAATGACGGAACGCTTTCGCAGAGGTTTCGACAACATTTTCGAGAAGGGCGAAGAAGACGAGGGCTGCTGCTGCAGAAAAACTGTTGCCTTCTTGGGCCTTCCTTTGAATCCGCCTTTCACTCGTCCTTTGCCCTTGCCTTTCGACTGCAAAGTGTTCTTGGCTGCAACTAGCTGCGGCGACTTTCAGAAAGTCCGCAACATTTTCCCAAAGTTGGCAAGGACCTCCGACACCTGCTTGCCGACCTCTAGGTCAACCCCCATCGCCTTGTTGACATCGAGCCAGGGTTTGGCATCGGACAAGGTCCACCATGCACCTTCAGGGGTCTTCAACCTCACCGTCAGCAAAGGTCCAGAACGTCTGACTCACCATGAGTTGCGGCGCGCCAGGTCTCAGTCTCAGGCTCGGTCTCCGCAACCCTGGCAGGATGCACTTCTTCATCTCTGCCAGAGCCCCGACAAGGTTGTCCAGCAGGAGGCTCCACTCACCGTCACGTTCAACGTCTGCCTTGGTCCTCGCCTGTCGTCACCCAGCAAGTCCTCTCTTGATCTCGCAGGCCTTTTCCACCAGGTCAAGCTCCAGCCGATTATTGGCTGCAGACAGAACAGCCAGGCCTGGTTCTGTCGCCGCGCCAAAGGAAGCGAGGAGTACTTGGAGCAGATGGTCTCATCACCCTCTTTGGTGATGATGGGCCTCTGCCTGATCGAGCAAGGGCAAGCGCTCGCCGCAATTTTCAGTAGACTTCTCGACTATCTGCGGTCCATTGGACCACCCCAAGTTCCCGGGTGTGAGCGACGTCGAACCACAGAGTTCTTGACAAGGTACACAGGACCATTCCTGGAAGCTGTCCCTTGTTGAAGTCGCCACTCACATCCCTACCGGTCAGATTACTGGAAAGTTTCGCAGCCAGGAGCTTAAGCGCGCGATTTGCTGCACACTCTCATTGTAGGCGAGCACGCCTGACATGGGTGTTCAATTCACAAGGTTCTCCATCCCAGTAGGAACATGACTCTTTGCTTTTCGATCCAGCACATGCCCTGACGTCTCAAAGCAGCACAAGGCAAAATGTCCAGAAGGCAGAGTTCTGCCCCAAAAAAAAGTGTCCCTGGCTTTTTCATTCAGCTCACCGTTCTCGCGCAAGCCCCGCATTCTCAGGCAAGGCTCCGCCACAATGTCGGTAGCACTGCAGCTCCTGCTTGCAAGCTTCCTATCAGCAGCCACAGAAGCAACACAAAGCACTCGAAGGCTGCCTGTTTTCTCACGCGAGTCGAGAATAGCTCGCACACGTAGCTTCAAAGGTCATCCATTGAGGACGCCGAAAAGCAAAAGGAGTCCCTGGAAGAGCAGCGGGCACATGGCGCACGCATGTTCACGAAGGCTGAACAGAAAAGAGCATCCTAGAATCGAGGCTAAGAATCCTCCGATCTTGACACGATGAGTGGTAAAGTGGCACAAGCTCCACGAACTACAGCCCACCGGCCAGCCAAGCGAATCCAACGCTCCGGCGGCAACTTGTCCGCAGACAAGGAAGAGAATGCACTAGAAAACGAAGAGCCGTCTGAATGGTGGCCTCCGCTCACCGGTGGAGGCTATGCGCATCACGAAACGCCGATGTCGCGGAGGTCCTGCCAAGAGAGGCTCTGGGATCCTTTTGTCTTTGCTGCGCACTGCAACAATCGAATCGAAGTTTGAGGAGGAGCGGGGGCAAGCCAAATGAAAAGGGGTCTAGAACGGAGGATCCTTGAATTACGTCTTACAATTACACCACTGCTTTACAGATGGGTGAACCGCAGGCAAGCGGCCAAGGGGAGAAGCGCGAACCCGCCAAGGGCAGCAAGGACTGGCTGAGGTGAGCATGCTAGGTGGCAATCGGCAAAGACATCCTGGATCTGCAAAGGCTGTTGCTGAGAAGCCGCGTATCCTTCGGGCAAGCAGGTCCACGAGGCCACAAAGGGATCATTTAGCGGGAGAAGCACTTCCACGTGATTGCGGCACCAGAGCAACTGCTGGAAAGGAATTTTAGCAACTCTCGGGCCGCGGGGCGCCTGATCTTCAAGGAAAGCATTGGTAGCCTCAAGAGAAAGGAAAAAGGGATTCTCTTTCTGGCAGGAAGTTAACAGCAAAGGCACACCGACGCCAAGCTGACCAATGCACTTTTAAGGAAGCGACCTCAGCCCTTGCGAGGTTCTGGCACAAAACTCTCTGGCTGAGTTTCGACTAGCTTGCTGGAGCGCGGACCGTGAACGCTTAAGTGGCGGAAGATCTCCCCACACTCTGCGACCGCTGCTGCCTTGTCTGGCACGATTGGCGCAGGCCCTGGCGTGCAAACAGGCTTCCAGGTGACAGTAGCGGACGCCGGCACGTGCAAAGACTGAGGAGTTGTTTGAAGCACAACACCGAGGCCATCATTGCATTTGGCGAAAGCTGCAATGGCCAATGCAACGTCGGCCTCTACACGTGAAAAATCGCTCACAATGCTTAACAACTCATCGCAAGCGAGGCCTTGAACATCAAAATCGTCGACGAAGCCCATGGAACGGAGCTTGCAAAGCTGAGGCTCACTCAAGACAGCGCGGAGGCGCTTGCTGAATCATGGGCTTGACACAGGCTGGCACGGAGTTGTAGCAACTGAGCAGAAGGAAGCATCGGGTCCATGGCCGGCATTATTGTGCCGGCGCTTGCGCATGTACCGAAAAGGCGGCACACCACAAAGATCCTAGTCTGACACAGGAGGACGAGAATGGACACAAGACGCACTGCCCTCCAACGTTCTCTTTGAGGAGGAAAGGCTTCAACAGTACAATGGTGCGCAAGCCCAACCCAACCAGTCACATAAACATTCAAGCCGTTTAGTCAGGATTAACATGGCTCGGAATAAAACACTTTTTCGGATAAATGGACTAAGAAAGGTACGAACCTCCAGAGGAACCCCGCCAGAGGGATTGCAGGGCGGCCTCGAGCGTTTCAGGGCCTCAGGGGCCTGGGCCGAAGAATGTGGGGACCACTTTTCAGGACGTCAATCCGCGGGTTTAGGGTATTCCCCATCAAAGGGAAAATCAACGTACATCGTATAGTGTGTATAGATGTGGCTTGTTGGGGTGGCTGGAGGCAGAGCTGTGCCTCCTGATGCACGGGGCATCCGGGCTTAGCGCACCGCAAGAAGTCCCAGCCCCTGAGGCCCCGAAATTGTGCCAGAGAACGCCACTAGCACACTGCGTCAGCATGTTTACGCACGACGTCAAAGTGGCCAGGCCAAGCGCGCCCGTGATAGCACGCCACACTGTTTCAACCAGGCTTACCAAGCGCACTGAGAGGGCAGGTGACGCAGAATCACAGTCACAGCCTTTCCAGGACGGATCCTCGCCAGTAGCTTGCAAAAGAAGTCATGAGTCATAAATGCCGCTGAAGATGCGTAGATTCCATGAAAGAAAAGCGCGATTTCCTTCCAACGCTGCGACTCTGTCATCTAGCGCAACATAGGCGCTCTCCAGGTCCGGGGAGCTGCAGTTGTGCTCAAGCCTCGCCACATGTCCACGGAGGTTTTGCAATCCATGCTCCACCTGTTGGAACGTGTATTCCGTCATGAGTGGAGTCAAGGAGGTTGTGTCTTGCACTGAACAAGAAATGGCAACACAGTGCGCTCTGAATGCGCGAGCTGTTCTGATACTCCAAGACGCCTGCGGGGCGCAGCAAGTCGAGTGACTTGTACTCCATGGGAGCTACAGGTAAAACAACACCCAAACATCACACGACATGTGGACTGCAAAATGGTGAAAACATTAGCACCCCACCTCAAAGGTCAATGCGCTTGGCATGGGGTCTTGCCCTTAATGTTCACCCAATCCACTCTACTGGAAACCACAACTCATAGTTGAGTACAGCTCCCAATGACATGCCAAAATTTCAAAAAGCACAGCGAACTGAACTCTGCCCCAAAAGGTCTTTGGCTCTACTACTCTGCTACTGCGCTGTACAGCTACACTGCGCATCTCCTAGCCCTTGGGAACACGCTCATTCCAAGAGACTAGGACTAGGCTGCTTGACTCACCCAAGCGGAGGCAACACTTGGTCCCAAAGGACCCGTAATTAGTAATTTCTCTAAACGAAACAAGACAATTCACGCTGGCGTCACGCAGCTTCACATGCTGCTCACACAATGACCAACACGCGGCCTACAGAAGTATTAGGATGCTACGTAGCATCGCACGAGATTGGGACAGCGGTCGCAAATCAAGGCATTCGGATTCTAAGATTTGATGTCGCGTACTTTCCGTATTGGTTCCAAATTGGTCTTTCAAGTTGCATCTGTCTCATGGCTGAAGTGTATCATCACGAATTCAACCAAGTTACAACAAGCAATGAGTTTGCATCAGCTTTTCAAGTCATGCAATATCTGTACCCAGTGGGAGAGACCTGCTCTAAAAGAGAAATGTGAGGAGTGAAAAAGCGAAGC